>JAPYYV010010775.1:0-15582 GCA_030522625.1 Copidosoma aretas | reverse complement strand
CAAAACGTTTTCTTTAGCCGAGATTTATGTATACTTTTTCTCGGCTCCGTGCCGGCAATCTTTTTTCGGGCACAGGCGCAACCAAGCAGATCGGCGATAAGAAGAGACACATGGAAAAAAAAAACAAAAATAAAAAATTGTACGTGTCGTGAAGCCTCGATTTTTATCCAGAGATTATTGACGAATTGTCACAGAGAGTGATAAGTACTGGCTGTTCGTATCAACGCGACACCCGAGTGATTTCCTCATCACAAACAGTATTTTAGGCATGACCAATATCTTTGGAAAGACCCTGTATATTTTTGTCGGACGAAAGCGTGCGATGACCGGTGACCCCTTATAAAAACGCTGTTTCGGGTGTGTAAAAATAATTCCCAACGCTAAGTGTATAACTATAGTAGTTGGACCAATTAAGGGAATCATCATTCGATTGAGCTCAAATTTGGAGGGGTAACGTCGGGTCCATGGCTGAAATTAACGGTTCAAATTTTTCAACAGGTTTTCTTCGCGCTCCAAAAGATCGATTGAAAACGAGAATAAGTGTAACATTAATATTCAATATGGCTAGCAATGGGCTCACGCGTGGTAATTTTAAATATTGTCCTTACTCCGAACGACAATTATTGTATTGTGAGTTGTGATTCTACCATATTATGAATATGGTATCCATTGACATCGATAAAAATGAATGAATTCCTAAATATCACAACACCGCGTAAGTACTTGTATACTGATAATAATTTCATCTTCAGATACAATAACGGGTCTAAATAATTGGTCGTGCTTAATACGGAAAAATCACAGTATTTTTCATAAATTAAGCCGCTTTTTCTACCATTTCTGTCGACGTATTGAAATCTCATTAGAATTCTGTTAATCACAAATGTAAAAGATTGAAGCCGTATAATAAGAACGCCAGCAGGAAATATAATACCTGCGCAGGGAAATAAATGAATGTTTCTATAACGAGCGTTGCTGCTTGAAAAATTTACATTTCGAGAAAACACCATCCACTGATACTTCAAGGCTCACCAAACGGGAAATAATATTATGGCTATCAAAAATTAATTCGCACCATGTATCGTATCATTATTGTATACAGTATGCATTATGAGCGTTTATATCTATCCGTACACTTCAAGCGCTGAAACATTTGTGTCTATTTGTCCGTATTTGTCAGCATAACTTCATAATCCCTACATCAAAACCCGCGTAACAATTAAAATCGCTCTGACCATCAACATCACGTGTATACATAACTATATAGGGTATATTGTATACTTTAATGCTTGATTTTTGTTTGTCACTCGCGAGTGCTAAGTTTGTGCGCGGGCTCGTTAGCATCGATACAATGAAGTCTGATTTGTATAGTCCGATAGACGATTCTATGATAAGTCGTAAATTAACATTGCAAATAGGATGAGCAATTCTTGATTAAAATTCTACCGCAGTCTTGGGGTGCAAGTACAGTATAATTATGCACACTCTAACTCTGAATAAGTTATGGTTGGCCCAATTTAAAAAAAATAAGTGCACATAATACACGTTAAAAGAAGTGAAATTCACATTACAATAAGTTGATTTCACTCATTGTAACGTGTATATATGCACTCATTTTAGATTTACAGAGCATACGTATTTATAGTTTTACTCGGACTGAAAAGCTCGAGCGATGAAAAATCATCGGACAGGTCGTTGGATTTTCTGAAAAAATAAGCACAGATAGGGCGAAAGCTCAGCCGATGATCTTATCGCGGACGCGCATCTATCTTTACATGAAATACGCTCGCGTTTTAAGTAAAATCGGTCGAACGATGTGTGTAACGTGAGCTTTTGATGATTGCGCGACATTGAAGCGGAAAAAGATGCTACGGAGAAAAAGGGGAGAAAAACAAGTAGTTGGAGAAAGGCAATTGCACGATCAGACGACAAAATTACAATGCTCGATGAAAGGTGACGAAATAGTGTAGGAAACCGCGGGGGGAATCGCGCGAGGCCAGTATAGTCATCAGGTGACAAATGGTATGGAAGAAGCGAGAGGGAGGCGGACGAAAGGATGATTCAGAGCAAGTATATGCAGAGTGTTCTCTTATCCGCACCATGGATCACGAAACTTATCTGATACATATATGTATAGATCAGTACCTATGTACAACTGTAAGTATACTGTTGTCGCAGAAGCCGATCCAGACTTCTTCCGTCACAATTACAATATTGTTTAATATCCTCCTCCCGCGCGTCGCGGATAATTCCCACGGTCTATCATCATCATCATCCTCTTCTCCTTCGCATAACACGCATGACAAGCTCACCCTTGGCCGGACGCATCGTATCTTCGGACAGCGGCTGACTTCGCGAATGAGCTTATAAATTTCCGCTGATATCATTCCGGCGGCACGTGCGCCGCTCGTGTCGGCAAGCATCATACGCGCACACACTTTATCTCTCCGCGGCGTCGATGCGCGTTCTCACGATTATCTTCGCGCGTCCTATCGCGCTCGCGTGCGCTTATTATTTGTATAACTTACGACTGCGTGCGCGCATACAATAATAATACACACGTGTATATAAGACTGCTGCGGTCACGTTTTGAACATCGGCCCGCGTGCGCAGCTTTTCGTCGAATCGCTGATGGTGCGTCTTGGGGTCCGGCGAAAAAAAAAAAGTAAGTATGCATTGCCGGTCGCGCGTCAATAATTTCTGACTGCCAGTCGGCGTTATTATCCGCGCGCGTTCGACGGTCTTGATTTATTTTCCACTCTCGCTCGGATGTTTTTTTTTTTTTTTTTTTTTTTTTTTTTGTTTTATGCATTAACTCGCGTGACTGCGAAATGATTGTGGCATGATGGCATTGCCACATAGGTGCCTTGTGATGAGCCCTATCAAGCGTTTGAGCCAAAAATATTGCATCTGCCATGTACTATTGTATTTTTATTTGCCCGGTTATTTTCAAAGATATGCCGAGGGGACAAAGAAGCCGTTTGAAGCGCTGATCAATCGGTTACGGATCGTTTCCGTAGTTCGATGCGCAAAAAGTCCTCGTAAGAGTTGCATCGTACGTGATGCTCGAACTGCAGGTGTTTACGAGCACGTACTATATCGTTATGATAATATAACACGAACTTTGAGTTCGTGGGTCGATATTGAAATGATTAGAGATACGTTTTTCCAAAATTCCGGGAATCATTTCCAACGGAAAATAATGAGGTACAAGTATAACTCTTCGACTTTATTGAAAAATGCAATTTTTTTCTTCTTCGGGTCATTATTTTTTTCATCATTATTCGATACACAATTGTCAAACGAATGAAATAATCAGTACAATATCTTTTACAAATTACCGGTAAAAAATAAATAATAATAATAATAATAATACAGGAAGGAAAAACACTGGTGGTGTATATTTATGCAAGTAAATATACATGATTTTTCATTAAATTATCTTCCCGTATAACTTTATGCCAAGGTATATATTATACGATGGACAAAAATGATTGTATTCGAAATACCGATTGTTTCGGTGAAAATGTACAGTTTTCTCTTCTTATTGTAAAAACTCACCAAGGATCAAAACGATCACGCTACCGTATACAAACGACTCAATAACCCGAACTGGAAATCGAAATGGGCACGAGTAAAACAAATTTCGCCCCCCCCCCCCCTCCCTCCCCGGAGATGAATAATCATACAAACATTGTACGTACAAACGACGCCATCCGAAGTACAAAAAAGTAAAGCGCACGTGGTACGACGAGCAATCACAACTCGCGCCCTGCCCGAATCAATAATCCTCGGCCTCGTCCGAGACCTCGTCGTGCGTGCCGCCGTCGCCCCTCTTCTGCGCGACCGACCTGACGAGTTGCTGGGACGGCTGCTTCCTGTCGTAGGCCCAGCCGATCAGGGCGAAAAAATCGATGATCGCCGTCGTCAGGTTCAAGTCGTAGTTGCCCAACTCCGCGGCCTTGTAGTCCCAGGGGAAAACGTGGTGGTAGTTGTGCCAGCCCTCGCCCACAGCCAGCAGGGACACGAGCCAGTTCTCCGCGGGCGCGATGCTCCTGCGTGGTTGCGTTGTTGTTTCGTTTCAATTTATACATTTGCCCTGTATGAATAGGTAGGTATGCTCACTTGTCGTAGGGCTTGTTGCCCCACAGGTGGGCCGCGCTGTTGACGCTCCAGGTGAAGTTGAGCGACAGCATGTAGCGCATGAAGCACTGGGACACGGCCGCCAGGTACCAGCTCTCGTTCCAGAAGTACACCGGTATTGCGACCGGCAGTACGAAGGCCAGCAGTGACTTTAGCAGCACAAAGTGTCTGAACGGTCAGGATTAAATTAATTTGCAATATGCCAGCTTGTACCTGGGGCAAGGAAGGGGCCTTTGGTCGCGAGGGTGTGTATCGTTATTATTATTATTATTATACAAGTACCCTTACTTTTGAGCGAACGCTACTACGGGATCGCCGGTGATGTCGCTCATGTCGATCTCGTTACCCCGACGGATGACTTCGGGGTGCTTCCGCTGGCGATCGGGGAGAGAAACGTACAAGTATGTTTGTAAAACTCGATGGAAAAGTTGAAGTACATTTACTCACCAGCATCAGCCAGCCCACGTGGGCGAAGAAGAAGCCCCTTTTGCTGTTGTGCGGATCCGCGTCGGTCTTGGAACAAATTTTCATGCATTTTTATTCTCAATCTTACAAATTGATGGAACTCGGTCGGTTTATTGTTTCAAAACTATAAAAAAATATTTTTTTTTTTTTTTCACCTCCGAATACTTGTGATGGACGCGGTGATCCCTCACCCAGTCGTAGATGCTGTTCTGCAAGGTTGTTCGTGGCACAGGTCAAGCGTTCAGTGTGCAATGCAGCGTTGTTATTATTATTTTTTGTATCAACTCATAGATGTATACAATGCATAGAGGTGCCATTCAACCGCATCATTTCAGTGTCGCCGTCGACGCAATAATACAATTAAATGTATAGCGATGATAATTATTCTTATCATATATATTCATCGTGATTCACTTTGCGTTGAATGAATTGTCATCATAGACTTGTGATAATTTTTCCTACACGCATGCGTGCAGCGCAAGTATTTTATTGTTCAAAGTTTACTTGTTTCAACATTACAATTATATATATATACTTGTGATCCCCAGCTGAGTACTCGCAATAGGTACGTCAATACGCAGTAGGCGATAATGCGTGATAGCAAAAAGAGCATCGCCTCGACGCGGTGAGCACACTAATTTGCGCCGTCAATGCAAGACCATAATTCATATTCGCGTACCGAATGGCACTGTGCTGCACCTTACGACTAAATATTGATATCGTATTGCCGAACAAAGCCACCACCACGTAAGTATTATAATAATGTACAATATACCTGTCCGGCAGAACAGTAGCAGAGCATCAAGATCACGCGCAGAGGGACCTTGGCCTTGTACGATCGGTGAGTCCAGTAGCGATGGGCACCGCCGGTCACGCCGACTCCTCCCACGAACCCCAAAAACAAACCTGCGGCGCGGAGAAGAAGTGACGCAAGAATTGCGAAAGAAAAACAAGAAAAAGAAAACCATGCCTACCCCAGACTACGGTTCTCCAGTGACTCAGATACGGAAAGGTCAGCAGGTAGTAGGTGCCCAGCAGATGCAGCACCGCCAGGTAGAACGTGTTGGCCCACTTGATGTCCACGCCGAAGCCCAAGAGCCCCCCCAAGCCCCGTCGCCCAGGCCGGCTTTTGCCCTCCCCGAGAGCCGCACCGCCGTCCATCACCGGCTCGTCCTGGCCGGCGGTCCGCTTGGCCGCTCCCGGGCCGGCGCGCACGTTCGGATCGGCGCACGCGGCGTTGGGCGGCATCGCGTCGCCGGGCCGCGAGCTCGACCGGGTCGCCAATACGGCGCGAGCTGGAGTTCGGGAGGATCGTGCACCCCCGCTGTACTGTGACGGGCCTCTCCTTCCTCCCTCGATCGGCACGAAGCGGCGGCGAAGGGCGCGGACTCGTGCTTACGTTGCAGCCATCGTTCGCGGAATTTCGCCCTGATCCGCGTGCGCCGATTTTTTTTTTTTTTTTTTCTTCCCGTTCTCACACCGACGTGGCGATGGTTTTTGCCAAACTGGCGGGCGTGACCCGGCGACTCGGCGTTTCGCGCTCCCGGCGCGTCGCTCAAAGTGTCCTATCAGCAGGTGTTGCATTGCACCGCTCGGCTCCCCAATGTTCCTTCATCGTTACTATCTATAATTCGCGCACACGGTCGCGCTCGCCTGAATTCGTGTGTATTACAAGTACCACCACCTACGTCATCACTAAATAGTTGGCTGACAAGTGTGGGTACTGCGGCTGTGCAGTTTTATTCTCGTTTATTTTTTTGTTTTTTTTTTTTTTCCCATTTACACCGCCCACCTCGGTATAATTGTTCGGTTTCGTTGTTTTATAATCGTTAACGCGGAGTATCGAAATTTTTTTACGCTGGCTTCGCGTAGCACGAGTAAGTATGTGCGTAACCGAAAGGCCGGACATTTTTGCTGATAACCTCGATAATTGCGTGTATTTTTAATCAAGGTATTTAGTTCGCTCGAACAGCGGACGGTTTGGGCGGCTCCGCGAAAAACAATGTAGCCGGGGTTTCCTCAAAATCGGAAAAACAATTGTTCCTCGCATCGTGCCTTCGGAACAAAGAGTTTTATCCAAACCGCGTGTTTCTCAAACGGTGAAAGGAAATTCGTTGCGTGAATCAAGAATACCACCGTAAGGCACGCTTTTTCGGAGCCTTTGATCCATTTTTTAATGCGCGTGCTTCATGCCGATCTTTTTGAGATCGGGGACAGGCGCATAAAGTGCGTCGAAAACTTTTAAAAGGCGACTAAAAAGTCATGCTACCGCCTGTTTGTCGTGTTATACGTAACAAAATTTTCCATATTCGTTAAGGTGTGCCGAAATAGATTTTTTTTTATTTCTAACGATTTTTACCGGGTGTAAGTAACTGTAGTTTTGTGTGGAACTGCTCATATATGGACACAAGGAAATTTTTTTTTCTGATGGGTACTTGTAAAGAAAATTGTATTTCTGGTTTGTCAATAATATCATTTTTTAACTAGTTGGGACAATTATATCTTATCCACAAGTTAATTGGACCGTTTGATGTTCATTTTGAAAACATTTTCAAGTTTAATGAGTTCAGAGCCTTCAATCTTCAATGCATAATAATTTCTAAAGGAAAATTGGCTATTATTTTCCAAATTTTTGTTTATGTAACAAATTGCAAAGAATTATTTTCCTTAACAAACGAAATGTCAAAATTACGAATATTCTGAGGTACTATTCCATGATTATGATTGTATAAGAAGTGTGCAAAAATCTTTTAAGAGAGTACAATATGGAAAAATTGGGTTTTCATGAGATATATCGAGGGCCAAAATAGGTGTTTCACGACAAAGTGTATTGAACACAAAAGTTATGTCTTGGAAAAAACTACACCCAAGGCCTGAGGCACCTTTTTGTTTCGTAAGTTCTAATGCAGTAAATAAGTATGTAAATTGAAAAAAAAATTATTTGTGCTGTTTTCATTTTTCTACATAATCACCTTATGGACTAATGTTCTACAATTGAACTGTTTGTTTTTGTGAAATATTGTTCTTTGAACAGAATAATAAGCGTATTATCCGGATGTAATTATTTTTGAATTACTACCTTTAATACTGTCATTTGTTTATTATTTATATTTTTACCTGATAAACTGAAAGATGTGATTGGTAAAAAACGTAATTTATAGTAAACGTGAAATGACAATTATAATTTTTAAAATGTTGGGGGAAAAAAAATCTACATGTGTATATATATATATATATATATATATATGTACATCGCGTAACCTAACCTTAGCACATTACAGCATCTGCACGCGCTGTTTGACATTTCCGGACAGTGAGTAAAAGTTTACAAAAAAAAGAAAAAACTGTGCTGGTGGTTATTGTAGTGATTGAAAAGAATACATTTTTCTTTTTTTACCTCGTTAAAAATGGTAAGTTTTATGCTTTTTTTTGGCTTACATCTAGTAATATTCAAACTTACAGATGCATTTTCAACATTTCAGCCTTCAGCTACTGAAAAGTCGAAAAAAAGTCCACAAGTTGAAGAAACTTTATTGTTGCACCCCAAAAGTAGGAAATGTCGGGCAATGATAAAAAAATTGAACAAGTACGAGCACTTAAATTAATGACGGACTGATTATGGTTTCATGTTTGTAACAAATTATTATTTAATATTTTAGAGATACGAAAAAAGAAAAGTCTAAACAAGAAACGCGACTGAAACAATCTCTAATTGCCGACAAATTACTTTGGTTTCAAAAAAACATGGACTCTAATGTATGTCCATACACTATCGAATTAACTGCTGCACTGGTCGAAAAGTTAGTAGTTAACAGATCTAAAAAAAAATTTAATTAAGGTTCTGAGTGGCAGTAATGAAAATATTGATTATAATTCTAAGTTATATAGCACGTAATGATGAAGAACTGGAGCAAATCAATATAAAGCGTTCTATTGGAGTCCACAGAAATAAACAACATATTGGTCGTGAACAGGCTATTAATATGACTAAAGAAAGAGAAAGAAATGATTATGAAAGTTGTGGATTAGGTAAGTATATAAAATATACAATGAATAATTTTTTTTCAGTAATATTTGAAAATTATTTTTGATACATTGTTCTCTTTAGAAATCCCAGATATTTTGAATGCAAGTCAATGTAGTATGCTCCAAAAATGGAAGGGAGACTTGAAACTAATACCTGCTTTTAAGTTCTGTCATTTTAAAAAAAGGCAACTAGAAGATAAATTAAAAAAAAGACAAGTATCCAGTTCTAAGAAAGTTAGTAAAGTGTTACAAAATGATGGTACAGAAAAAATGAATACTCCAGATGACAGTGATCAAAGCAAAGTTGTTGATTCAAAAGTTTCAACAAGTGTGACTGAGAGTCAGGCTACTCCAGATAAAATGGATGTAGAGTAAGTTAATATTGTCGTATGTTGTGTATTTGTTCGTTGTGTCATCCCAATTAAATCACATATTTCCTTATTCAAAAAAGTAAATTTTTTTCCTGTTATAAGCATTCATGATATTTTCTTTATTTTTCACTCATAACGCAAGGTATAGTATGTACATGTGTAAAATGTCTAAACACGATTTGTATTATAAAGTCAAGTATGATACTGTTATCACTTAGTTTGAGTGACTTTACCATAATCTCCAAGGATTCCCTTTGATTTTTTATTTTTCGTACGTTTGTTATTTTTAATATATGTTTTGAATTTGTCCAATTGAGTGGATGAAAAACCAGATGAGAACTCATGCACCGTGGCTTCCTTCAATTTCTCACGTTTTCTCTGTTCTATTATTTTTTTGTAATGTTTCTTCTTGTTCTTCGGTGGTTGAGCACCTAGACTTATAGCTAGTGCAACCTTAGCCTTCCGAGCTTGAGTCTTATCAAAACCAGACATACCAAATTTGATGATTTCATTTTTGAATTTTCTCATTTCACTTTCCCGTTGTTTTTTTTTACTCAGTGCACTGTCCTGATCACCACCACTATTACGTTCTGCATCATTTTCAACTGGTTTTCGGGATTTTGTCCATGTTGGTTCTTCATAGTTGACAATCTCAACCGACTCGGCATCAATTTTTTTTCTTTTTGAGCCAAGGGTAGGTATAAAATCTGCCATACTGTGGTATACGTAAGAAAAGGCTTTCACTCTGTACAAGAATTACTGCTGTCACTAAAGTTCTGAGGGATACAAAACCAAACGCAAGAATAAATTATAAAGTAACTAAGAGAATCGTAAATAACACACATATGTGCACTTGAACAAATCGTTGATCAAGGGATTTACCATACCTGGTTTATAATTAAATTAATAATGAGATGGATAAACTACGATGATGCACGTGTTATTGTTTTGATGACACGCTCCGCAGCAGCAGCAGACGTTCTCTAATTTTACAGCATGCAAGTAGGGCAAGACCGGAATCTACACTACCGACTGCAGCTCCAAATTCTTCCTGCTCTTTTGGGTTACTTACCTATACCGATTCAGTAACTGTCCGACAATGCCGACAGTAGTAACTGCAGATTACCGCAGATTTTCGAATCGAGATTTCCGTGCGACGCATTCCCCCGGATCCATCACAGGAATTTAATTAGATTCAACATGCATGCAGAGACATTCTATTCGGACTAGATCCGGTTACTTTTTTCAAACGAGCTTCTCAATACGATTGGAAGTGTGCCAGAATTTTGATTGACACGAAAGGGGATAAAACTTTGCTCGCACAATTACAGCGAGTCGACGCTTCGTTGTGCATCGAAATGGAAAACACAAACGGATAGGCATGATTAATACGTACCGAGCGGATGAGTTCCGAGTTTGCGACATAATCGTCCATTTGAAACAGAGTGATGGCGATGAATGACAAAATAGCGCGCAACGGCGCAACAAAATCACAGCAGGAGTCCGTAAAACGGGTGTAAGGACAAGAGGAAGAAAAGAATGTGTATGAGTAAAAGCTGGGTGCACCGCGGCGTATGATAAACGAAATGTAGGTCAGAGGCGACTCGGCGCGGCGGCCTGCAAAACGGTAGCCGCAGGCCGCAAAAGCGCGCGCTGATGGTGGCGCGGCTCGTTGAAATTCGGGAGAGTCGACGAGCCGCGCCGTCTCCTGCATCTCTCTCTCTCTCTCTCTCTACTTTACTTCGGTAAAGTGCAAATAAGTGCCATGAGTATACAAGAGACGGGCAGAGCAGAAAAGAGGGAATTCCAGGGAGCTCTCCAATATATATTATACAGCAAGCATCGGTACCTGCAGTTGTAAGTACAGGCGGCGGCGACCATGTACAACGAAAGGAGACTGGCTCGCGCTCGCGGCACTCTCGGCACATATGTATACGTATAAAAAGTGTCTGCATCGCGAATGTAGGTTCCCGGGTCGTATCCACCTGTCCCCTGCGCTCCGCCGTACCTGCGTATACAACGCACGACCTACTGATCCTCCTCGCCGCGGAGAGCCGCGGGGCCCCCCCCGCCCCCGCCCCCCCCCCCCCCCCGCCCCCTCGGGTTGATTGTTCCGTCCATACGATCGTGATTTTGGCCACTCGGTCGCAGCCGCGTCCCCGAAGTTGATTTGCAGGAATATATACCATGTACCGATCGGCTCGAGGATCGGCGCGAATTAATTCAGCCGCGCGTCATCTTGCATTTCGTTCGATCGCAAACACCCCCTGCCGGCGATGCAACTCCAACGAATCATTCCTGATGTATGGTACAAGTATACAGTACATGAGCACTGCTTGCCATTAGCATGTCGCGTCGCATGATCAAGCATGAGCACCCCTATCCCTGATCACACACAACATATACCGAGCTGTGCCTATTATACGAGCGCCCGGGACGTACGGACGCACGTCAACTCCTGTCGTCGCGTTCCACATGCGTGCAGCGCACGTACGCAGGTGCGCGTGCAGTGCGACCTCGGAATCCACGCGGACTCTCCGGGCGGATTCTGACGCGTGTCTAAGTAACGGATAAACAACTTGCTCGACTCGATACAGATCGAGTCGAGCATTTGCGCCGTTAAGCCGTTCCCGAGCTCTCTTTCGCCGCGGCATCTCGACGCTCGTATGCAGTACCATACACTATATTGCACCGCCACACATTCGCCGAGCGTTTCTCGCGTTTCTTGGATTTCGTTGCATTTTTTAATTACTCCAGCCGTACCATTCGTACAGAGCCAGGATCTCGAGCGGCCGCGTTGCCTTTCTTCTCGCGCGCGCGAACGTAACGCGCCGTTGGGGAAAAAACGATCGGAGTTGCGAAAAATCGGCAGCCACCGAGCTCGCACCGATCGTCCCGAGATCGGCGCCCGAGCAATGCCCCGCAGTCGGGAGTAGGGGGACGAAGCGGCCGGCGTAATTCCTGGGCGCGTTCTCCCTATCGGTGCGGGTGCACAATGCCCGCGGAGTGTATCATCATTGTTGCCGGTGCGATTTTAGCAGCCGGGCATCGTGGAAAGAGTCCGCGGCGGTGACTGCTGGACGAGGCTGATATGTATTATATATACCACCTTCGGAGGCTCTCCGCGTGCTCTATATGCATCCGCCGCACGCGATGCGCAGAGGTACAGAGGGAGAAGTAAAAGGAGAGACCACAGACAGGAGGAGGAGGTGGTGCACGGGCGAAGGAAACCGGGGGAGAGAGAGGGACCTTTCTCCCGGTCCTGGGAGAGAGAGAGAGGTTGGCTCCTCAGTCAGTTCGCAGTGCAAGACCCGAGAGGCCGATCGTCGTCGATACACACGCGCGCGCGCACACGGCACGAGGCCAGTCCCGTCCGTCCCTGGGAGAAAGCTTGTGCATTATTTACTCTCCGGGACGACCGCCGATATCGGGGGTACGCGCTCGGCCGGAGCGCGGAACGAGTGAACTCGCGGTGAACTTGCCGGTTGTTTCTTCCCCCGCGCGCCGACCGGTCTCGCTCGCGGTGCGTTATCCACGGACAGCCCCGCAGGGCCGAGGAGGCAGAAGAGGGTCGGGCCAGATGCCCGTCGACGCCGGCTGAGCTCTCCCGCGGACGACGCCGCCGAACGCCGTCCCCGCGTTTCATGACAGCAGCTGGTGGGCCTGGTTCATCGTCGCGCGCGCTCCACAGCCCCGCTGCGCGGTCCGCAGCTGCCGAGTCGTCGCAGTAGTCGTCGGGGTGATGGGTGCCAGGAAGGGGAGGCTGCTGGCCCGGCTGCTCCTGCTCGCCACCGGCTTGGCCGTCTGCGCGTCCGCCGATCGCGGTAAGCCCACTGTAGTGGGGACCATCTTTGCTTTTGCGCGGAACCGTAGCAGCTGTTGCGGGCGCGTCAAATATTACATATTGTATGCCGTACCGATGCACGTTTCTCCCCCCCAGCGAGTCGAGTATGGGGCCGCGCGGGTGTCTCGTCTTGCGCGGAGAAAATTTGACGAGAGGGAGCCGGGGCCTCCGTCGTTACGATACACAACGCAACGACGTTGCAATGATCCCGATTATACGATTCGCTCGTCGGCCGCGGCTTCGTATTTTCGCGCGATTAGAAAGCCGAAAGCTCCCTATCCGCGGCAATACCGCGAATCGAAAGTCCCTCCAGTATATACATAGTATATCGTTCGATTCGAATGATGAGCATTTCACCGTCCGAATATTCATATTGGCTGGTGATCTCCGGACGGCCGGTCGGTCGATGAAAGTTCAACCGACTGGAAAGGAGCGCCCTGTCTTCGGGTCACGGGTTGCGCGCGCGCGGATAGAACAACGGGGTAGATTATTGTACATGATGCGAACGAAAGCTGCAGTGAAATCTTGTGTCGATCGAACGGGCCGGCGTGTATTTTTCCATTTAGCGCTCTTTTGCATACGGGGCTTTCAAGGCTATCAGAGGTGCTACGGGGATCGATAATTTATGCGAAATCATCTGCTGGTCTTTGAATATCGTACGATCGTATATGGTTCTCCGAAAAGCTTCAATTTGGGGGGAAGCAGCATTTCTCCTCTCCCGACCAACGGGGTTTATCTTTATTCTCGGCGAGCCGATCGAGCCGACAGCCGAGCGTTCGAACGGGCATGCGAGTTTTTCAAAAATTAATAGGCCACAAGTTTCGAAAGCCCATACATGGGAGGATCTAACGTAGGTACAGTGGATTTCGCCACGGCTCAAAACTGGACAGAGAGAGCGTATCCCAATTTCTCATCAAAATCCGTGATCCGATAGCGGGTACTTTCACCAAAAATATGCCGTCTTTGTCGGATTCGAGGTCAAGCGATGAATAATTTATAGGGGGGGAGAACAAAAATCTTTTTCATCCTCCGGATCGTATTTTTGACCGTGAATTCATTATCCCGCCGATAATTTTAATCCATTATTTTGTACCTTAAAAAGTGAAAAGTGATGGTAAAAGTAGAATCGTAGCTTGCATGGATATATAGATTTCCGAATCAAAAGATTGAGATTCTGAAAAAATCGTCCTATGCATGTATGATATAGAACAATAATGCTAAACGATTTGATCGGCATGGGAAAATATGAAACAGCAACGGCTCATTGCCATGCGGGTGGTGATGGAGGGGGGAGGGGGGGTGATATAGGTATATACCTGTGTAAATTAGCACTTTGACCTAAGCCTCGGGGGTCCGCGATACGTGAGTACAATCTTCCTTTTACACCTTCACTTTCGTCATAAAAAGCCAATGTTCCCATTATGCCGAGCCTATTCCATCTCGATGTAATGTGGGCACAGCTCGTTTATACTTTTACGCCGAGCGTATTTTTTATCCTCCTCCTTCTCTCCGCCACCTACTCTGTCCGCATAATTTATTTTCGATCGGAATCGTCGAATGGGAAATATAAGCGCCGCGGGCGATCGAACTTGTATTTATACCTTCCGCCGGAAACGAAGTTTAATGGTTTATGGATGGTTTTGCGTTTAAAAGCACATGCCGGTATTTACCCAAGTAACAACTACCGATGTCCACACGGTGTATAATTTTCTCCGCGTAACCGTATGCAGAGAGCGAACAATAAAATTAGTCATGGACGAAAGCGTGCGTTGTAAAACATACGTCAGTTGTGCGCGCGGACGCGACGAAGAAATGAGAAAGTTGAATTCCGTGAGCATGCAGAAAAAAAAAAGGAGTCTGAATTTTTTTGTTAAAATCCAAGAATGGGTTACATATACGCGTACAGGGGTACAGGCATACGCTCTTTTTATTGTGGCGATGGGAAAACCTGAAATCCCGTGAACGAAAAGTCACTTTTGCGAAACCTCCTCGCCGCGCGAGTGCCTTAATTGAAGAACCAGCCGCCAGTTAGGCCGCGTTGCGAAACAACCCTCGGCACACGACTGCATATCTCGCGAGATTAGATTCAAAGTTTGAACTCGGGTAAAAAATTATCAAAGCGTGTCCATAACTGCTTCGCGCCGATCCGGCTACCGAACCACAACGACGATCACTCCTTGGGCTATTTTATCCCCGATCGTCTTCGTTGTTTTTCAAATTTTTCGGATCCACAACTACATATTTTTATTCGGACGTTCAGCTACAAGTACCGTTTTGTTCATTAGTACATCATTATTACCTTGATCGTGCCATTGTTATTTTTATTCTACGCCAGTTTAAACTGTTCGACGCTTTTCTTTAATTTCCGCCCTTCCCTCCCGTTTGCCCGACGCACCGAGTCGTGCCCCGTTGATTATCTCCTTTTTTTTTTTTTTTTTTTTTCCCCACCTCACCGAGAAATAATAGACGAGCAGCCGCGGCATCGCGAGTTTTTGTCAACCGCTCATTAGACCGCGTCGGGTGTTTATCGATCGCCGCGCGCGCGCGCGCCGGCTCGTCATCATCAGCGCGACCGCGTGATTGATTGCCTCGCGGGGCTTTTAATTTCCCGAGGAATTCCGACCGCTCCTCCCGTCCTGCAGCCGAGCGGTGTCGTTCAACTTTGGATTCATACCGAATCGCCGCTGATCATGCGTGGGACGTGAACGGGTTTTTTTCCTTTTCGCGGCGAAG
>JAPYYV010010774.1:0-15644 GCA_030522625.1 Copidosoma aretas | reverse complement strand
AACATAGTTTGGGAGGAAGTTTTTGAAGATAACAATTAGGAATTGTAAAAATTTACAATATAATAGATAGTAAATATACATAATAAAAATTATAGTTTATTAAGTCAATAAGATCTTTTTAAAAAAGGTTTTCAATATTAAAGATTAAATTTAAAAAAGTGGATGTAGCCTATTCACCTTAATATCACAAGAAACCGAAAAATTATTTCATGTATACGAAATATATATATGAAATTACTTTTTATGGTAATAGTGTTGATGTTACTAAGAGGAAATAGGGAACCACTCAAAAAAAAGCGCTCCTGGATGATTACTGTAAGGTGGAGTGGAAAAATCATCATAAAATATTAAATAAATGATTCATATAAATAATTATTTTTAGGAAATACAGCTTCTAAGAGAAATTTTTTTTTTTTTACGTGAAATCACGAAGAATACAAGCGAATTGTCCTTGAGGGGGGGTGAGGGGGGGCCTGAGGGCCATTAACCAAGAAAAAAATCAAAGTACCCTTTTGACCAAATATTTTCAAAGTCCCTGAGGAGGGGAGGGGCTATTCAGAAAATAAAACATTTTTTCTACGTGAAATCACGGAGAAAACGATCGAATTTGAGAGGGATGGTGAGGGGGGGCGAGGTAACAATTGACGATCGTCAAAAACACGTAAAAATCAAAAGAATACTCCCGTGATTTGAGGAGGGGGTGAGGGGGGAGAGGGGGGCGGAGGAAGTTACAGTCCTCACAACTATATATATATAGTAAGATATATAGATTTATATGAACACGTGTCATGAAAACAGTTGTCACAGCTGTAGTGGTCATGTTACCGTCTCATGATCATCATCATATATAGTGCTGCATCACTAGGACTCATAATCAACAGGTTACTCGAGAGCCTAGCCAGCATTGTCCGCTTTTGTAATCGGTAATGTAGAAAATCGACATATCAAGGAGAGAGAGCTCATGCAGAGGGAGCTACGAGTATCTTTGCTATATTGCGAGGCCCTCACGTTAAAGTGGGGCTCATGCTATAGCACGGGAAACTCCCCCCACTACTACTGCCCTAGGGGGAGCTCGAAACCCAAGCCATCCAGACTCGTGACGTCAGAGTAAGGCTCGTAGCACGGGCTCACCCCCCACTACCCTAGGGGAAAGGGTGAAAAGAGCTTGGACCGGCATGGGCATGCCTACTCGTTCATTACCCGATTCGCGTCCGAATTGCATAACTTCCTGATGAGGGTAACGTAAGGTTACTGAAATATTGATTTATAATTGTTTCAATAAATAAATAGTCATGCTCCACTATCAAGTTGTTTGATTCCTACTCATAATTTGGTGGACTAAGGAGCAAGTATGTGGGCGTATAACACATTTAAAAAACAGTTCCACAAAAATTTTTTAAGCTTCCAAAAAAATTTGTCCAAATAATACGTGACCACTTTTTGAACTGGCAATATGCACCTTTATAAACAATTTCATGTTTTAAACGAAGAGACATTTAAAAATTCCTTTTGAAGAATTTTTCCCAGTTGATTTTTGATCGGTCCCAGCCTATGTGCTAAATGTATCAGACATTCGAGCACCGTCTACTGTCAGCTCGTTTTTTCAAGTGGCACAAAAGCTTCTTACAAAATCTCTTCCAGAAGCCGTTCGGCTGAAATTTACGATTTAAAACTTGGTGTAGCCTTTCATGGGGATGGCAACTTGCCAAGCTGATCTCAGACGGTGCCGCATTGATGTTTACCTGTATACACATCTTTATTCTGAGTGCTCTGATTGGTTGGAGTCTCTCCTCTCTGACACCCTCTTATCGGTTCAAAGTTATTCATTACCATCCCCTTGAGACTTTACACTTTAATGCAATGATATGAAAATTCTTATTTTTAAAAACTCATAACATACTTTTTTAAAAAAAAGGTCTCACTTATGTTTACTTCATATTTCTTATCTCATAAAAAAATTTATTTACGCTGTTTGTCTTGATCATATAAATCTGGAGGTCTTAATGATAATTGTTAAATTTAATCGAAAAATATCATCAACGTTTCGTTCAGAACTAAATTTTCCTAAAATTAGATGATTTAGTTTTAATAGTAGATCAAAGAAAAATTGGTCTTAAATTGTTGTAAGGCTCTGGAAATGGTGGAGGGCGGGGGGGGGGGGGGGGGGGGGGGGGGGGGGGCGGCAGGTAATAAATCCTAAAAGGGCTTCAAAATCAGAAATCAACTTTATTTCTTACAGGAATCGTAAGAATCATTGAGGTGAAACTATCCTATAGGTACTTGAGATTAACAAATGTCAAAATTACGTAGATTCTTGAAATCCAAGATCGTGGCAGCAATATGAAGACCAGGGCACCCCGAAAAAAGAGTAAATTGAATTGAATTTGAATTAATTTGATCTTATACTTTACATCTCCGTTTACACAGCTATTAAATCAATAATTGCTACAGGTAAATACGTTGGAATATGTAATGCCCCTGGAATTTCAGAATAGCGGGTAAACAAAATGGCAGATCATTCACTCCTCTACGAGCACCATAATATAGGTGCCAAGTCATGAAATTTAATGAGTTAAATGCAGTATCATACGTTACGCTATTATAATTTAAAATGCTGGCTGAAACAAAATAACGTGTCATTTTTTGCTATAGTTTACACTATTCGGCTATAAATACAGCGTACATATAAAATGCAGGTCGCTGTGAGACATAAGTCGACACTTTACAGCAGGACTGATAAAAATGGTGGACTGATTATTAGGTTGCAAACCCTTTACATAACTAGAACAGAAAAAATTATGATTGGTACATGACAATGATATGCGTATATTGTCATTATTAATTTATTGTATTGGTAGCCACTAAGTACATATAAAGGTTATTTAGTGTTTATTACGAAACGTAGACAAAAGAGATTGAACAAATTTTTTTTATTTAGCTGCAGCATATCCACAATGCCAAGTACGGTCTTAATAGTTTTCGAACGAAGTTTCTTATTGCGGGCTGGCACGGGGATCTATAAGCGAGAGAAAATGAAACGCTTTACGAAAAATCGTAAGAGAAAGAGAGAATAAAGTAGTCCGATAACCAGTTTCCCACTGCCTTTTCCTTCCTTCTCTCTGTGCGCTGGCTCCGTCTCTTTTTCTCTTTCTCTTTTCGTTCGCTCGCTTGTCTGATGGCGCTTTCTTCCTTTGTTTCGTCCGTTCGCCTGCTTACGCACTATATAATACTACGTGAAAACTACGTACCCTGGCTTTCTCTTTCACTTGCTTGCTTACGCACTATGCAACAGCATGAGACTGTATACTATAAACGTACATATCTTACTTCACTTACCATGGACCAACAATTTCAATGATTAAATGTTCAGATGAAAATTATAATCATAATTGATATACGTCTTACATATGTTACCTCATTACGTCTCATTGTTATGTTAATAACCGTTTGTACCAAAGTAACTATAAGTAATATTGTATGAAATCAAAATATGTAATACAAATTTCTTGTATGATTAACATAATCTTGAAAAAACAAATAAATAAATATTCATTGCAAATATATTGTAATAAATATATATATACTGCAAATAAATTTATAAATATAGCTATTTATTGCATTATCAAGCAAAATTAAAAAGAGGGGTGGGTAGAGAGGATGAGAGCCTAGCACGTTCATGAATAATTATGCCAACCCTCCATACGAAAGGGCCTTTGTTCCAAATGTGTGTCACGTTTCTTATAAATGTCGTTCGTGAGTTTTGTAGAGTTCAGCTTGTGAGCTTAATTTTAAATGAATTTATTAACTATGACTAGAATTTGATTTTTATTCGATTTAGGTTATCATTTTACTTTAAGTAAAGATTCATTGATTTGAAGAAAATGAATTTTATTTATTTGATTCTTACAATTCGTATAGTATTAACTGAATCTCGCTTACTATTATAAAAATACATACGCAAACTTACTTATACAGAGAACAATTAGCTTACAATTCGTATAGTATTAACTGAATCTCGCTTACTATTATAAAAATACATACGCAAACTTACTTATACAGAGAACAATTAGCTTACAATAAATATTGAATGGTACTTCAGTGTTTCTAAGGATGCTTGCACTACTCTGGAGAAAATAGGTTGATGTCTCGGTTTTTGCTCTGCGCTGTCGCTGGAACCACTTTTGGCGAGCCTATCTCGATGTTTCTGGCTCCTTAGCATAGTCCAAGACTATTGCTCACCTTAAGTACTCTTGATTTATCTCAGATTACACGACAGATTTGATATATCTTTCGCATATAATATACTCGCGGGATACGGGAGTCAGGATTTAACTAAAACTTTAGAGGACTGGTATCAAACGTAAAAGAAGCAATTTGGCCTCTAGGTACAAGGGTGTTTATAGGCTTCAAAGAGAGTGAGATTTCCAGTTAAGATGTTGCAACAAACAGCTTTGCCGACAATTTTCTTGCTAATCGATACTTTGCAACAGAAACAGTAACCCTTCTTAAAATACATAATTTTACGGATGACATAAACTGGAATAATATCCAAGTTTTTCGTTAAAAGAAAAAAAAGAAAAAAAAATATAAAAAAAAAAAAAAAAAAAAAAAAAAAAAAAAAAGTGTATTGTTTAAACTATGTTGAAGAAACATCTTATGAAAGCTGGGTAAAATATTAAAAATAAAGCTTCTATTATGTATTAAAAATTTTAAGGAGAATTGTAAGTATATTAACGAATAATTACGTAGGATCTGTCATCCAAAAACTAATTGTGAAAATAAATTTAAAAGGGATCTTTGTCGAACTATTTCTGTCATAAAAACTGTAATATTAGCACATGCACGAAGATATGTGGATTCAACAGAGGAGCTATCTAAACCTTCGATATTTTGTTTTATTTTCTTCAAAGTTTCAACACGAAGGATAAATGTTTATTGGATGAATAACTTCAATACAAATAATACTAAAATTTAGAGAAAAACTATCATAACAGTAAAAACTCCTGAAATACAATAAACAGAAGTTAATTTTTAAAAACGCGACAAATCAAAAAACAAAAAGTGATGTTTACTATTAGTAATGAGTACACTTATTTTCCAAAGAATAAAATTGGAAATCAAATAGATAAAGAGATGAAAAGATATTATAGTATTATTTACGCGAAATTTGAAGTTTCAATTATTACTTATAATTGTATCATGGCCTTTAATGCAAAAAAAGGCCAACACGCCCTTGATCTTATACTTAAATATACTATACTAAATTTTCTGTTGAATAATTTTATTCATACGCTTTCTATTCTATACGTTTATTAGTAGCTATCAATTTAATTTAGTAGTGTGCTTGTCAGACGAGAAAAAATATAGTATTAGACATGTATTCAAAGAATCATGTTTCGCTTGAACTTCAATACTACGTGTAATAAAATATCAAATACGAAAATTGGTTTTGATCTCAAAATGTCTTATTTATTATGATCAAATATATTTTAAGTTTTGCACGTAAGGGTACTGCAGGGTTTTAAATTAGAATTGTTTTTAAAAACTCTATACTGCCTATTTTTTTCGCCTGCTTAAATTTTAACTTATCTTATTGATTTTTTTGCTATTACGTCTTTGTCTTAAAAATATTCCTTTGGTTATACAAGTCGGTTAGACAATGAACGTTCTCCTATAACAGATTTATTTGGTTTTGTTTGAATTAGATTAAATACAAAATTCATGGCATGAAACTATTTTAAAATAATTAAATTTAGACAGTAGTATTCCTTTCATTTATTTATTTCATTGTTACAACATGAATTCAATATAATTATATTTCGAGAGCGGGCACACATTTGGGTTCTGTTAAAGTTTTGGATCAAGAAGTTAAATTATACAGAAGAATAATTTTTGAAATGGTATACATAAAAAACTAAGTACAATAAATACTGTTACTGACACACAAAATTTCAATACAGTTTTTAAATATCACATGTAACATTTTTAAAATAAGATGATAATTAGTTTAAATTTAAATTACAGCCTACTTTTTTATATATAACATGTACATATATATCATATGTGTCGTACATATGCCTGATTGTACTTTTGTGAAAATTACTGTAATTGCATGAAGGGAGTTCTCTCGGCAAGAGAGAGGAAGAGTGACCTTGGAAAAAGACGGAGAACATAAAACTTTTACTGTACAAGAAATACGGCAACGTTCCGCGTGTGAAGCAGACAAGCAGCTGGGGCGGGCATCATGACTTTAGTCACTTCAGATATTCTAACCTAACACAACGTTCTCACATGTTCGTGAATGAGAAAAGTATCGACTGCTGTCACATTAAATATTGAACACTATCAATAAATAATCGATTATTGAAAAAATATTTTAATTATTTTGAAAACTGATCTTTTGAAGTACCCTAAAAAAAGGAAAATATGAGGTTTGATACGATTTCATGAATTCCGATAAGAGCACGAGTTAAAAGACATGTTCATATCACAGTATCTGAATTCGTCTGAAACTTTACCAGTCGTTTTGAAAGATAATAAATAATATATTTGTATGGTTTCATAAAAATCTGATCATTTTTATTTTAGGAGGAAACTCCCTTAAGCGTGGAACTAGACTTTGACTTAGATATTTTTTAAATAATTGGCAATGTTGTTTGCAAAATTCGTAAGTTGTTGTATTTACTTGATAGTTATTGGAGTGTCGTCTATAAATTTCTATCAATTTCTCATACTATTGAAGTATATTTTAGTAACCTGATAAGCACTACCTAATGTCAGTCGAAATGTTGTCATGAAAATAAATACTAAACAGCATAGCCCTTGATTGATTTACGTATTTTGTCAACTGTATTATTACTCTTACTGAAAATTAAAAAAAAACAATCTTGCGTTTCGAAGCAGTGCCTCGAAGGTCGTGTGAAAATGTGCAAAAAA
The DNA here is from genome assembly GCA_030522625.1 of Copidosoma aretas. Lineage (NCBI taxonomy): Eukaryota > Metazoa > Arthropoda > Insecta > Hymenoptera > Encyrtidae > Copidosoma > Copidosoma aretas. Next base: position 8,708 of record JAPYYV010010774.1, on the reverse strand, counting down.
TAATATTTGTTTATAAATAATATTAACAAACCTCAGCTACTGCTTATTAATTTTTTAAGCCGAATTACAGCTTATTTATTTTGTCTTTGACGCTGTAAGATCTCAGTAGTGATATTTTTATCAAATTATATCGTTTAAAATTAATTTTTTTTGTATCATCGCTATTTTTCCATTATTCTGCATTTAGCGGTAAAATTTTTTACCATACTGTGCTGAAAGTAGGAACTTTCCTCCCGCTGAAAACAATATACAACCCACGAAAGGAAACAAAGAAAGCCTCAGATCACGTGCTTGCCGCCCTCGCCTTCGCCTCGGGTGTCAGCCTGAGATCTGAGAAATTCTTTATTTTTCCTGCCTGAGTGAGTAATGTATTATTTAAGCATGGCAAAAAGAGTAGTTAAAAGGTTGACATATTAACACCTTTATCGTTACAATTTCGATGCATCTTTAAAAAGATTTTTATAATAAGATAACGTAATAAATTATATGCAAACTTTCGAAGATTGCTTTTCTTACGATTTTTTATATTTCATAACATTTGTTTCGCATCACAAGTAATTTAATAACTTGTTAAAAATATCAATAAAACATATGGTTAGTATATAAATGAGATCATAATAGGCATGAGCCCACAATGTTCCTAGGATCAGTAAAGAACAATTACATTATCAACGAACAAAATGTTTTTTTAGAAATAGAGATATCTATTTTTGTGGAAATATCATGATCTTTTACATTTATCGACACGAGATACACGAAAACGAAAGCTGAAAATAAACTCATTTACAATACAAAAAAATGCTCCGTTTAATCAAAATCTGTTAAGGGAATCCTGATATATGACTGGTTACATACATACACACACACAAACGCACATAAACATACACAGACTGTGATGTACCAAGTATTACATGCAAAAACTGACGAGTCTGCATGATCAGCACTGAATGCATATGCTGTATATTTTACGTTTGAAACGGTAGGCTGCAAACGGAAAACGAAATGAAGCGACCGTAGCTCCACAGTAGATCAGTTCTTACGGAACATTTGGAGAAGCATACATGAAGCGTGTGCTGATTTTCTACTCTAGACCAACCAAAACTCGCGTGCGTTGCTGCACATATAGTACCTTCTACCCAAATACTTACGTTCTTACAATAAACTCTTTTATTATTTGCTCTTCACTCAGCGCATACATCCAACTGACGTTAACAAGCGTTACTTCAGCTGACTTCACCGTCGGTCATTGAGCCCTTATACATGCTTACACTTCAGTTTCACCTCTGACATTTTTGTCAAATTATGCAGGAATCGGTTTCGCGTTACGCACACTGTATAGACACTCTGTTTCTTGCACTAAAACCTTTTCGATTTTACGACACGTGTTGCTGTTTTTTTACGTGTTTTTAGATTTTTCTTGTCATTAAATGTAATATCATACAAACACAAACACACACACACACACACACACACACACACACACCACACACAAACACACGAAAATTTTGTCAGAGTACTGTACTCTGATTCTAGAGTTCATAAATCATATTCATAACATGTTATTGCGATATGCGATTTTCCGTCCATCACACAGCTCTTTTTTCAAAGAAGCAATATAAGTTATCGACATCGTATTGAACCAAAAGTGACTTTTAGATTGTTTTGATGTTTCTATTTAACACTTATGACAATTTTGATTTTCAAATCGCTACAAGATTCGATAAAATTGATTGATTCACTATTTTTTTGCGTTAACACACGGAAATAAAATTGTATAAGAAATGGAGATTGTACCGATTTGCACATCATTTTGAGGAAGTTTATTGCCTCGCTATGGTAAGTGCTGTGGGTTCTACTATTGGACAAGATTCGTCGTCTGTTCTCCCTACAGTTGTGGGAAAACATAAACTCTAGTAGTTTGAACTGAGCCTATAAATTTATTTTATATCTGATAGGGAATCTTGTCGCGTTTTATAAGGATATTTAGGATTATTATATGTTCTGTTATCACTAGTCAAATTTTTATCAAAAGTTCGTACATGGTGATGAAGAAACGGAATATTTTGTAGCTATTTTGTAGCTTTAAGGTTAGCGTATGCAGGTGAGTCAAATATCATAGTAGCAAAATTATGGGGCACTCAAAAAGGTTAAAAGCAATAAATGTGCACTATAAAATTTAGATTTATTAAGGATGTGCACTATAATTATTCGTGATTCATTTACTGAAAATACGTAGTTAAGAAAGACCTTTTGTAAAAATCTGACATTGCCAGGTACGCATTGATATTAAGCTAGCACATCTTTCCATGATGTAAAGGTTATCTCCATAAAAATTACCTTTAAACAAAAATAAAAGGTCATATAGGTTTGATCTGATAAGATTAAAAATTTTTAATCATCACATTCATACCAATACATCATCAGACTTTTAAAGTAATGAAATTAAAGTCTACAAAAAGGCTTGTTTTGATTTCTTTTTTTTGCGCAGAATACTGTTATCATTCTGTATATTTCTTGTACAATAAAAAGCTCAATCTGAGTAATTTTTACTCTGAAATTAAACTACAGATAAACATCACTACAAATATTTTTTTTTTGTATACTTATGACATAAGCACAACAGACATATCAATATTAAAGCGCACAATCATGCAATCTTATTTGATGTAATATTAGCTGATATTTTAGTGTAAGGGTAAACATTGCAGTGACAACTGAATTTGTTCTATCCAATACATCATCAGACTTTTGAAGTAATTAATGTAAAATCTACATAAAGTCGTGTTTTGATTTCTTTTTTGCGTAGAATACTGCTATCATTATGTATATTTCTCGTACTATAAGAAGCTATATACAAGTAATTTTTACTCTCAAATTGAACTATAGACAAACATCACTACTAATACAATTTTTTTATATACTTATGACTTAAGTACAACTGACATATCAATAATAATGCGCGCAATTATACGATGTTACTTGAGTAATGTTAGGTTATAGTTTGATGTAAGAGTAAAAATTACTTGGTTTTACTTTGTTATTGTTCGATAAATATATTGAATGAATATAGTATTCTGCGCAACAAAATCAGAATCTGACTTTTTGTAGGTTTTAATTTTATTACTTTGAAAGTCAGACGATGTATTGTACAGAATTATTTTTATTGCTGCTGTATAAATGTATTGCTGATGATTGAAAATTTTGAATCCCAGCAGATAAAACTAACCTGGCCTTTTATTTTTGTAAGGAATTTATTTGAATGGAGATATCACAACTTTTAGCTACATGTAATTTGAAAGTTTCTTTTTTTTGTAACCTTTTATCTATTAGCAGATTAATTTATTTTAGGTCGTTCTTTTTTATTTCTTTAGAGGAGAGATAATATATAACAAAAACGACGTTTATTTTATAAATTTTATTATGGTTTGATTTATAATTACTTTTATCTAAATTAATAATTAACACAGCTTTTACAGTCAGTATAGTTGAAGCTCAGAAAGCAAGAGCAGGTAGTTAAAGCACTTGGGTTGAAAATTAATGGGATCAAATAATCTTCATTGAAATACTTGTTTTTCAAGATAGTTGAATGTGCCGCCGCGCTAGTGTCCCTTTTGGGCACACGGAGCTCTAAATACATTCAACACCCGTAGCCATCATCAATTATTTAGGCAGTGTTGGCAGCACTCCTTATGAGTACGCCTATCTGTACTATAAAATATTTATTAGGCTTGCAGCATACTTAACAATAAGAATATTTTGTAAAAGCTGAGCCTGAATAAATTTCGAACTCTGCATTTGAAGATTCACGGATCTGATTTAAGGCATTATACAAACTTTTATGCGAATATTTTGCGGTAAAGTTACAGTTTATCAATAATTATGTTGAGAAACACGGGAATAAATTCTTATTTTGATATGTGTAAATTTGAGCATTGGGCTGCCGCCAAAGAAATCGATACAATTTAAATAGGAATAGAAATTAGATGGCGGAACTCGAAGTGTTCTCCCTAGCGTTGATCAAAGTCTTGTAACACAGAATATAAGCTTTGTTAAATAAAAATTAGGAGATTTGGCTGATTACGGACATACGCACACAGAAAGATAGTGAGAGAGAAACAGACATATTTTTTTAGAGTAGTGTATTTCAAATTAAATCATTACAAACTATGTTCTTAGCATATTATTACGATATGTGATTTTTCGTCCATCGCAAAGATTTCGATATGAGGAAGCAAAACTGATGTTTTTTGTCCTAATCCTATTAATGCTGTATGATTTTTATCCAAGGCATCGATATAAGTTGTTAAAGTGGACGGCATATTTTATAGCTGCCTTTTATCGCTGCCTAATGATCGCAAGAAATTGAAAAACCTAGTAGTTTAATACTAATTCAGCAAAAAAAACTTATACTGAGAATAGTTTGGGCAAGCAGCCGAACAACGACTGAGACGACAGCGCTTGTACTGTTTTGGGACAGTGGCTCTCCTCTATTGGGCGAGCAGCTCACCCACTGCAAGCAGTAAGTGACACTGCACGAAGCACACGGGTCTGCTTGTGGGTGAGCTACCTACCCACAGCGGGGGAGCCGCTGCTTCTAGTAGCAGGCATGTAGCTTGGTGTCTTTTGAAATGTCAGCGCTCCCTGCCGGGCAAGTTGCCTTCTCAAAATTTTCTTAGTGTACTTATTTTAGCCAATGTAAGTCTAACACCAGTTCATATTTTTACGGACGAAAGCCTTTAATTAATTTATGCTTGACCCTCTTTTTCGCTCAACAATTGCTAAAGTTAGTTTTTGATGTCAGGGTAGCATTCATGATGAAATTATGACTATTATTTATTTGATGATAAATATCTTCCACTATCTGTGCTGTAAAATGTTTGGTGCATTGATAATCGCATTGATCACATGGTTTACTTTCAATAAAGCTTAAAGATTCCTTAAACAATTGCTTTGCAAGCCATACAACTTATACTTTGGCGTAAATAACATGTACTCTATCAGAAAAAATTCGGAATGGTTGCATCTTAAAATATTGTGACAGAACTCTACCTCTTAGAGTGTACTTACTTGCCCTGAGGCCATCTTCTATCGCATCCAATATCATATGGAAAAATGGATTGAATTTAAGAGCAATCTGCAATGTTTGAAGTAGACTTAATATAAAAGACTATAAAAGACTCATTGCTACGGTTATTTCTTAATTTTCAGTATTTCCTGAGAGTCTCGTTAAATTTCTGTGGGTGACATTTCACCTGAAACGCATCAAAAATCACTGTATAGAATAAAAAAGTCACTTGGAAGCAAGTAACAGTTTTCTTACTACTGCAAGTTATTAAATCCTTATTTTAATGAACTAATGCGAGTAAAAAGTGTACCTCGATTTTAAAGATTACAGCTCGGACCAAGAAAAAAAGCAGTCTTAAGGAATTCATACATTTTGTTCTTTGTAGATTCATAAGATTCATACTTTCTTTCAGATTATTTTTTTTGCGGCATCCAGGCTGTTCTTTCAAAATTGAGATAATATTTGTTGATTTTTACTGTTAATAAAATATAAAATTTATTCAAGGGGTACATTCATGAAAATTCAACTTACGATTCCTAACCAGCTATCTCAAAAAAGCATGCAAATCAATCATGTAAAATGTGTTAAAACTCTCGATCTAAAACAAAAGTTTTTGGGGCTCTTGAATTTTTAATTTTATGTTGAACAGCAAATTCTTACTACTCCTGTGCATAGGGATCGTCTTTAAATTACGTAAAGGCTTTCTTTATGATTGTCAGCTCTCACCCTCTCCTATGTAAGAAAGCGTAAGATTGTGTTGAACCCTCCAACCCCCTCCCCTTGACAAATTTTTACATATTCAAATTTTACGTACAAGAAACTTCATAAGCAATTTCAAACGTTGTTTCGTTCTTATAATTATTTATTTATATTGTCATATTTACAATAGTTGTAACTTTAATAAGCAGTAATTAAACTATTAATACACATAATTTGAGATTCGTATTTTTATTCTATTTAAATTTCTACTAAGCTAGCGCAGCCACGACATTATAATTTTTTGCTGATTTGTTGTTGAAATGTTGCCCTAAAGCCGATCTTGTTTCTCTTGCCTTTTTCGGGAAACAATGTATATGCTGGCTTGATATGAAGTTAGCGTAGCCAATATTGATATTTCCAAAACCAATGATGTTTTTGAATGTGTATGGGAACCAGAATTTTTTCCTAATTTGTTGCTCTAAGAATATGCTTTAAAATCCGGGCTGTACCGGATGCCTTAGCCGGTATACGCTGAGCACACGAGTCGGCAATATTTAGCGTAGCCCTAAATAATTTTAAATTCTTTTAAGGGTAACATTTCTCGTGGATAATTTCTTGATCATTTGTTGCTAATTTGTTGCGCAAAATCTGATTTTGTTGCTCTTGCCGTTTTTCAGAAACAATGGATATGCTGGCTTGATATGAAGTTAGCGTAGCCAATTACGATATTTTTAAAACGAATTATATTTTCGAATGTGTATGGGAACCAGAATTTTTTGCCAATTGGTTGCTTATTTGTTGTCCGAAAGCCGATTTTTTTGCTCTTACCGTTTTTGAGAAAGAATGGATATGCGAGCTTAATATAAAGTTAGTGTAGCCAATGCCAATATTTTCAAAACTAATGATATTGCTTTCTCATAGAGAAAGCTTTGTAACGGAAAAAAAAAGTTTTCTTGAATATAATTTAGATACGTTTTTTATACTGTTTGAAATGAAAATACATCATTTAAAAAAAATTTTTTGCATGTACGTGTGTATGTATGTATGGTTGTAATCAGTCATAAAACCGATCGACCAACTTCAATGATCGTTCTTAAAAATTGTATCTTGTAAAGTATTAAAATAACTTTATTTTATATTTTGAATTATTTTCCTCTGTAATTTCAATTCGTTTTTATAAATGAGATACTTGAGTTTTTTTGAAAAATAAGTTAGTTCTCAGGGACCCGTCGACAGATTTTTATTAGTCAGGGTAAAAATGTGTATCTTCTCATGCATACAGCACTTATATATTGATGTATGTTATGTTGCTAACTTATGTTTTAAAAACGATTTTTTGATTTTGAAAACACAAAGTTTTTATATTTTCGATTGATAAAATTATGATTTAATCTAATAAATAATTATATCTTGTGAGGTATGAAAATGACTTAATTTCTCATTTTTGACAATTATAATACATTATTTTCTAATCTTTTCATTAGTGAGGAGCTAAGATTTTTATAAAAGTTATTACTCTATACATGCACGATAATTCAATAATGTATTAACTAAATTTTTGTTACATTGCGCATTTAAATTTTAGTAGCAATTTCAAGTGTTTGGTTTCATTGATTTTAAAATAAAATAATTTTGCTGTTTTTCTGTAAGTTGGGTTTGTACATTATAATTTTTTTTACATAATAATTTTAAAATATAGAGCATAAAATTGGCTCCCTTTTCGATTTAAAATCATCCCGATACATTATTCCATTTTTTAAATGTATTTAATAAAAGCAGAAGAAGAATAGTTATTAAAATGATACACTTGAAGTAAATAAACTATGCTTCTTATGCATGATACTGTATTAAACATGAAAATCATAATTATCACATGTTGTTCTACTAAGAAACACCACTCGAAAAATCAATAAATCCCGGTAGACGACTACCTTAGCGAGTAAATAATTATTCATTGAAATTAAGTGACAAGTTACTCGAAAAAAGTAAAAAAAATCTCTCAATGGCGAGTAAAAAAAAAGTCACTTAATATTAAGTAGAAATTATGTTGTTTTTGCGAGTAAAAATATATATCCTGTAACAGCAAGCAGAATAGTTATTTACAATAAAAAGTATAAATATTATCTTGATTTTGATACTTACAGCCTGGATTACGGAAAATAATAATATAAAAGAAAGTATGTATGTTATGAATCTACAAACTACAATATATATGAATTCCATAAGATTGTTTTTTTCTCTTGGTCTGAGTTGTAATCTTTAAAATGAAGATAGACTTTTTACTCGCTTTAGCTCTCTATAGGGGTTAAATGCCCAATAGACGGACGGTGAAAAAACTGTCTATTTTTAGCGAAAGGTTCATGCACTCTTTTCTCCGAACAATTTTAAACTTACAACTTGAAAAAAGGATGAAGAAGCTAATAATGTACAATTAAACTTATTTATAAAAGTTTGAAATATAAAAAAAACGAAAAAATGTCCTAAATACTTGAAAAGCCCAGTAGATGGACATTTCGTCCAGTAAATAGACATTTATGGCCAATAGATAGGCACCACATATATATATATATTAAAACTGTTTGAAATAAAAATAATTTTGATCAGAAATAAATAATAAAAATGACGAAAAGGCTTAAATACTTTGTGTAGAAGCATGACTGTTTATTATATAACCATTTACAATACAATATTTCGCCATTACCATAATGGCCTCTTCAGGAAGATTAAAGCACATGGGTGCCAAGACAGAACGTCCAACAGACGTTGGCGGAGCTTAAACTAACATGAGACTACACATCTTAACGTCGACGAAACAATCTGAATTTGCACGCGTATCATAAGGAACGTCATGATGATTACAGATGTAATCGAATGTTTTTTTTTTTATTTCGATTACATCTGTAATCATCATGACGTTCCTTATGATACGCGTGCGAATTCAGAT
>JAPYYV010010773.1:0-12808 GCA_030522625.1 Copidosoma aretas | reverse complement strand
TGCCCCGCATTGCAACCATAGCCAAACATGTCCGACGTCACCCGAAAGATACATTCTCTCCGAAGTCACCCGAAAACAGACGAATTATTTTAATTAGACAAATCCTTTCACCCCAGTTCTCCAACATCGTCGAACATTGCCAAAAACAACCGATTGCAGCTGAAGCCGCTTATTCAAAGCCACTCGGGATTTTTTGTTTTGCCCGCACGTCTTATTTGGCTACTAGAAAGAGGCACAGCAATAAAACGTGACCATTAGTAATACAACTAATGAAACAGATGACGAAACACCCGTAAATTACAGCACAATACGAAATAAAAATAAAATATAACACCTACAACCAAATAACCAAAGAAACTCGCCCTCTAACACTGTCTATTAACAGATAATTTATTTACTAAAAGTGTAAGCAGAGAAGTATATTGGGTTTTGAACAAAGTACATGGAAAAATACCGTATATTATACCCTAATAACACCCAATTGCAGGAATCGGGCAGAGCAACCGATTCATGCACATGATGCAAAAAAAAACAAGTGTGTGCAAACCATAATTGTGCGGAAATCTAGCAAACTATATCATAACAGTTATAAGCTAAGATCTCCTAATCGCATGAAATATCTTTTTAATACAAAATATCATTAGCAATATGATTCTGTGTATTATACTTACTGTGAAGGTGCACTATACTTTCAATTATAATGTAAATAGATATGGTTGGCTGGATAGCACATGCTTCTGACAACATATCAAAATAATCACATTTCATGACACCTTATCTCTATATTTGTGAAAAAGAAAAAAAATTTCTTAATACAATGTTCTACTACTACGTCAAGAATAACTAAATTGGCTCTTCTGAGGCAGGAAATAAAAAACGTTAACGTCAGTTATAACGCTGATTAAACACATTGAAAGACCCGTGAGATTCAGCAAAATACGGAATCCAACAAAAGTAAAAACCAAGCACCTACGACTAAACCACTGAATAGAATTGCCCGCTGAAACTGTTTATCAATTAATAATTTATTTAGTGGTTCAGAATTTAAGCAGTAGTCTATTGTGTTTCACAGAATAATCATTAATTATTACAACAATCGGACAGGTCAGCTAAAAAGTTTCCATTTACATCGTTTATTAATATCTAGTTTTTCCTTTATAGTTACACATTATTCTCTATTTGGTACCAATTACGATTAAAATATCTAAAAAAATTTAAAATTAACACTATATATAAAAAATATATAATATATGTAAATGACTTTATCCATGTATATTACAATTATTAAATGACAAAATACTGAAAAATACGATAATGTTAGTATGTAAAACCAAATACAGTAATATACGATCCTTAAAGAAATTTTTGAACAAATTGAAACTTTAAAGTTTTTTAAGTTACGAATTCTATTGTTCGTGAACTATCCAGCGGATCACATTAAATTCATGACTTCTACTTATACATTACGTAAACTATATTTTGAGGAATGGCAAGTTGTTATTAGTGAGTCTACAGTTTGTACTTTAACTGTATAGTTGACTGTCAAGCGTGGCTGACCCAATGTCAACGTCTTTATTTGCTAGTAATTTACTCATTTCTTGCTCTCCCACTCTAAAAATTTGTGAAGGTGTGGTCCGAGTGTTGCTCTTTTGATTCGTCTTAATTTTTTCAAAACTGTGGCGAATTTGACAGAAACGACAAAAAATTCAAAGACATATTTCAACACAAAAAAAGGTTTTTGAGCAAAAAATAATAGCACCATCATAAAAAGCAGGTCAAAATCCATCGATCTCTTTTTACTGTTTTTTTAGATTTTCTCAATCCGTACAAGGGAGTTGAACGCAGTGAGCTCGAGTCAAAAATGCGCCTTACGCGTGAGGTGGCCCGATCTCGCTGGACACGCTTATATACGGAAGCTGGAGGCGGGCAAGGTAGGCATGCATTTCGGAATGAGAAAGGAAAGAAAAAAGAGAAATAATAGATTCAGATTTACAAATATCATGTTCGGTTTGAATACAAACGTACCAGAATATATATGACAAATAAAGGCGGGTAGGGTTTAGCCTAGAAATAAGCATAAAAAAAAGGGAATAAATTTACTTTTTGCACATAAAAATGGACAAGAGCAGGTGGCCTTAATAATGACTAATCGAAGAATTAACGGACTTAATCAATAAAAATTATACAAAATAGACAAAGAAGTTAAATTTGTATGTAAAAAAGTAGAGGATAAGAAAACGTAGGACTCATCAAAAGAGCAGCAAAGGAAAATAAACTTGAGAAAATCGAAGATGATTTTACAACGGAAAGGAAGACTTTTGTCAGTCAGAAAATACGAAAAAACTATATGGTAATCGACAACTCTATCATCCGTAAAATTAAAAAAAAAAAAGAAAAAATCAGAGAGAAAAATCAAGCAAAATTAAAAAGATATAGGTGAGTTTACAAGTTTTTAAGTGATGGACTGTAGTACCTTGAATGAAAGAAAAAAATATGTTAAGCACACATATCTATGTCAAGAGAAAAAAAAACAACAAATGAAATAATATCAATCAGAAATATGGAATTAAAAGATAATGGAGAGATATGCAGGAGGAAGATGATTTATGTGAAAATATAAGATATTTATGTAGGTAAATAAGGCACAAGAGTAAAGATTGAAAGTACAAAAATATGTTATGCGTTATAAATTATAATATTATGTAAATGTAAAAAGAAATCCTAACACGCTGTTGTATGTTTAATCAATTACATACGTTACTCAATAGAAAATAATATTTGTACTAATATAAGAGGGTAAGAATTTTTAATGGTTATAAAACAAACAAAGAAAATGTAGAAGTATATAAAAATTACTTGAAAAAAGAAAAAGTTATAAAATACAAAATTTATATGTAAAAATATTAAGAAAAAATTTTAAAATTATATCTTTTTATAAACTTCTATCCATAATTTATTCTAAAATAACCAAAAATAACAAACAAAGACCCATAACTATCTCTGTAATTATAATGATTGCGTAAATATTGTATACATATACACATGAATTAATATTTACCTCAAATACCAGTTAGAGTCATTATCAGTATTAACTTATTAACATTTACTTGATAAATTAGTAAACTCATTTCATATATTGACTGTATTTGTTTGAATTTTTAGCAAATTTTCATGAGATCGCTTTGGTTATCCATGTTTGTACGCATATATCTGTGCATTAAATGTGGAGCACGCAGGGGGCAAAGCCCCACTAGAATATATATATATATATATATATTGTATCCATCAATCTTTAGATTACCTGGTATCCAGGAGGTTGTGTGTTTGAGCTACACTTGGGGAACATTTTTTTATTTGACTTACGATGTGCACTATCGTTGTATGGTGCGTTTTTAAATTCTATGTAATTTTCTTAGAAAATTATTGATTTTTGATAAATCTTAAAAATTATAAGTTGATATTTATTCTCAGAAAAATACGGGTATTTCGTGTTTTAAGGGGCTCATAGAGCCTCCACCGTGATAAAACTCCGTATGCGATACAATATATACCAATTACTTGCTTACACACCCATTCGAGTCATCTTATTAAAATCAGATATTATTTAGCAAGGATTAGAATCATGTTCATGAATCAAATATTTAATAAAGTTACTTTTTTTCAACCAAGATGATTCAAGTGGTTATTTCATTTTCTGAAACAAATTTCGAGTTAAAATTTGAGTTGCAAAATTTGTATGGATAGCACCATCTCTGAGATAAAGTCAAAAAATGTTTTTACTTTTATTTTTATATGAACTATAGTATCATGCACATTGCTTATGTTTATTGTCAGGTATTTTCTACCAACCTTCTGCAGTGCATACTAACTGAAAAAAAACTTAATCATAACATTATTGCATGTTAGAAATTGTATTTTACTGCTTATAGAACTTTTTACATTTGGGGATTGACTGCTTAGGATTTACTTGTAGTATATAATGTTTTTAAACATAAAACAATTTTAGTACTCTAGGATATTAGGTTAAAGTATATGAAATAATGGTAACGGGCCTAGCGCGTTGGGTTACTCAGTATTCACCGTCTGAACAGAACGCAATTGCTTCGCGAATCAAATACTACCTGCGCAGAAATGTGCGCGGCTTATCAGTACCGTTTACACACACTGCTCAGAGAACAAGATTTTGTCGCCCGTTGATAATCACCCTTGAAAAAGAAAATACTGAAATTACAAATGAAAGTATAAAAAAGGAATATGATGGACTGAAAAATAAGATTAACAAATCAATGGCCGGTACATTTGGGATAGCTAATGGTTTGCCTGTCCATGTACAATATCACTTAAGGTAAAGTCACCTATTATGAGGCACTTTCAAAAGTGCCTCCTATTATGAGTCACCCATTGATACAAAAAAATTGAAGCTTTAACTTGACAAAAAAAATTAGCTTAAGAATCAGCATAGTAATATCTTATAAAATCAATAAAAACATTGGGTACTATTAACACTATGGTGTTAGAAAAAAATTTTCTGTAAAACTTTATCTCATAATAGGTGCAATTCAAACATAACCTCAACGACGGGAGGCTCTTATTATGAGACGAATTGAAATTGAACGTATTTCTATTAAAAGGGATAAATGTATGTGTACAAAATGTGTAAATAGATTTAACTTCATGCAACGTAGTCGATACTTTAAAATCAATTCGGTTCCGCTAGTACGCATGTAAATAATACGTGTGTCTCATAAATAGGTGCTGACTCATGATAGGAAAACCATACCAATTTTGTAACTGTCTCATGATAGGAGCATTTCCATTCAGCCGTTATTTGTTCATAAATTTTTTATTTAATGTCCAAATAAAATCCAAAAATTATAACAATGTTCAGGAATGTCTAGCGCTTCTAACGATACCTAAACTTGACGGCTCCAAGTTTATGGTGAGAATAAATTAATTGTAAATGAAATGATTGCCAAAAAATGCCTCGTAATAGGTGACTTTACCTTATTATTAACCAGGTTTGACGGAAGAGGTGTGGATGCTATTGTCAGAAATTCTGCTACGATCCCATGTCCAATGTATAGGTATATAACACACGAATTTAGTAAAACTGAAAACGACTTTGGTTGTTATGAAGCATCACTGCGATGCGGTCTTTGCTGATTTCATTGTAAGATTAAATCTTTTGAGAAATTTCTTTACGTGGCAGAAGAAAAAGCTTGGGATTTAGGTTATGCTATTATATTATAATAATTCATTTACTTATATTAGTTACTCACTGTTCCGCGGGCAACTGGTTTAAAAATTTTGGGATTTAAGTTATGCTGTTATTTTATGATGATTTATTTACCTATATTATTTGCTTGCTGACCCCCGGGTCACTGGGTTAAAAAGCTTGGGATTTAGGTTACGCTGGTATTTTATGATTATTTGTTTACTCATTATATTATTTACTCGCTGTCCCCCGAGTCAATGGGTTTAACAGCTTGGAATAAAGGTGACTTTGTTATTAATTCATTATATTTATTTAAATATTATATAATTAACTCGCTGTCCCCGGGTTACTGGGTTAAAAAGCGTAGGATTTAGGTGATGTAATTTTGACAGTAATTTATTTTCTTATCATATTATTTACGCACTGTCTCCCGGGTCACTGAGTTAAAAAGTTCGGGATTTAAGTTATGTTGTAATTTTTACAATAGTTTATTTACTTAATATATTATCAACTTGCTGTCTTTCGGGTCACTGGGATTAAAAGCTTGAGATTTAGGTGATGTTATCATTTATTCAACAATTTATTCAATTATTATATGATTAACTCGCTGTCCCTTAGGTTACTGGGTTAAGAAGCTTGGAATTTATGTTATTGGGTTTTTGCGGTTTCACCCATATAGCTTATTAAAATTTCCCGCAAGTTTTCCAGTCACATTTAAGAGCCCTGGTCGGATCACTCCGACCAAGGATGTATTCTTGAAGGTCTGACCAGCTGCAAAATGGTCATACTGTTACCGGTGCTGCGTTCCGCAACCCGAATCAACGGAATATACCCCAAGTCTTTTGAATGAATCTATTGTATCGTCTTTAAGTATACTGATGGTGTTCTATTAATTTGTCTTAAAGACAACTGTTGGAGCATAATAGTGTTATCTTCAAGTTAATTATCGTGGTATTATTGTGTCTCTTTAAAGTCTACCATCGGTAAATTTGCCGTGTATAACCCAAGGATTTTAATTTATTATTTTTCTGTGCGAGCGAAGTGAGCAAGGGACGCGCTATTTCACTATCAGAGTATTGCTGTGTCCTCTCTTTGTCATGTATATACTAAGTGTTCCGAAAATGTTCCAGGAAAAGTATACCACGAGATTAAGCTTGTCAAGATGAAAAAAAAAGCTCCTTACCAAATTTCGATACGATGCGTGGTTTTCGAGATATTGTTCATTTAAAATCAAGGAATTTCTGCATCATATAACTGGCTACCAGAGTTTTTCAAGTATTTTTTTACAGTGATTATACAGATTTTTAGTTGACAATATCTTAAAAACTATGCATCGGATCGAAATTTGGTAAAAAGCTTTTTTGTTCGTCTTGACAAGCTTTATGTCGTGGTATAGTTTTCCCGGAACATTTTCCGAGCACTCTGTATGTAGAGTTGCGGAGAGAAATAGTTATACCTATATTGACGTTAGTTTCTGTTTTAGGCTTACCTGACGTCTTTGCGTTATAATTTTTCATAAGTTATTTTGAAAAAACTTTATTATTCCGCACTTTACCACTTTTCCGGAATACTTATAACCTGACCCTCTTCTCCCTTCCCTGTCCTACCTTTTTCCTTAATTATTGCGGCCGAATCCTAAAGCACGATCCAAAAGAGGTTGTAAGGACTTCAGGAGTTCATCGCATCCCAACCAAAGATATTTTTTTATTAATTTTTTAATAATTTGTGTAGATGTCTGATCAACACCTAATGTCCATCGAAAGACATCTTAAAGAAAAAATATAATTCATGTTGATGAATATGTCTGAGAATGAACATTAAAAGCTTACAAGACATCTACAAGAAACCCTAAAAAGCCTCAAAAAAGTATTTCTTCTGGGATGTCGTAAACTGTACGAAAGTAAAAAGTTTCCTACAGTATAATAAATACTTTTATACACGTATGAAACTAACCTTCTTGACATTGATTTTTCTACCTACCTATCCCTGCACTAAACGAATTATTAATCAACTTTGATTGTCAAAGCTGCATTAACAGAGCGCCCTACGTGTACTCCGTGAATAGGAGTATACCTATGCTGTGTATTTATGTACACCCAACGGCAATTTATTCTGTCTAAATATCATGCAGCTGCCAGAGTTAATCAAGGACATAATCAATTGACGTTTGGCGTACATCATAGAGATATCATGTACATACATACTATTAGAGCCCATGAGCAATGACAGTGAGACAAAGCTTCACCTGTGTGTCCTCTTTTTTACCTCCACTATTACCGGCTTAAATAATTAATCTCGAATTGATCGATAGGTATATAAATATCGGACCTCCGCGAGCAAAAAAGGTAAATCTAGGCGCTCACGAGGCCCTAACAAGATGGCGCGCTAATGTCGCTAGGCCCTTATGTGTCATATACATGAGTAAGATGGCACGAATAATCATGGCGATCATGTGATTCAGATTTCCAACGAAATATCTGAATTCTATTCGAGAGGATCTTCCACCTCATGGACTTAATTTAAAAATAAATTCCGTTATAATGTTAATTAGAAATCTATCTATTTTAGAAGGTTTATGTAATGAACTAAGATTAAGAATAACAAAATTATACACGTAAAATATTGAGGCTGAAATTATAACTTGTAAAAAAGTTGGTAACAGAGTATTTATTCCAAGAATTACTTTATATACTGGAAATTCATCTTCATTGCCTTTTATTTTGTACAGAAAACTATTTCCGTTGCAGTTAGTTTTTCCTATGACACTAAATAAATGTCAAGGTCAAAGTTTTGATGAATTGGGTTTGTACTTAAACAAGCTATTGTTATCTCACGGTCAATTGTATTTTGCATTACCTAGACGTAAGAATCTTAAGAATATTTACATAAAAAACGAGTTAGAAAATTCTAATGAAATCAGCAATATTGTTTGGAGTGAAGTTTTTGATGAATTTGAATGAAATATTATATTATCAAATTTTTATATTGTACTATAACATTAAAACAATAATAGTTATTTAATAATGCATGAATCTCACTTTATAAGTTGTTTCATAGTAAACATACACAAATGCACAGAAAAACTCTTAGACAAGGAATGCATAGTAAGTCCACCTCTACGTGGTGCATTCTGGGTAACACCAAACAACTTACATTATTTTCTTTACTGATAATACAATTTACTTTATTTATTTTATCATTTATTATTTAAAACCCATACATCTTTTATTTGAATTAATTTACATTAACCTAATTATTATATTAATATTCAATTTTTGTACTTAATAACTAAAAAAATTTATGTATAAAAATATTGAAAATTTGATTTATAATTAGATATTATTACTTAATAAATTAATTATAAAAAAAAATATTTTTGGTGTCCCAATATTCTTTAAATTAAAAAATGATGTACTTAATGAATAATGAATTTGTAGTTTGACAAATGAACAATTTTAATTTTTTATATTATTTTTACAATCATTTATTAAATCATACACTCAGAAGTCTACTACATATAAATCCAGTATACAATACTTTGAATAATTATAGACGACATTTACAAAATCTTAAATACCCAAAGAATATGTTTTATAGTTTTTTAAAAGATCGACATTGGAAAAAAAAAAAGAAGATACACGTTTTTTGCAACATAACATTTTTTTAATTTGTTTAAACAATTAAAATTTTAACAATTTTGTCTGGTAAGAAATAACTTTAACTTCCTAATTTTCTATTTTTTGCTGAAAAAAAGTTGACTAATAGTTATTCAATATTCATATACTTATTCTCAGTTTCG
This sequence comes from Copidosoma aretas, assembly GCA_030522625.1. Taxonomy (NCBI): domain Eukaryota; kingdom Metazoa; phylum Arthropoda; class Insecta; order Hymenoptera; family Encyrtidae; genus Copidosoma; species Copidosoma aretas. The sequence goes on along the minus strand of JAPYYV010010773.1, from coordinate 3,794 downwards.
ATAATCCAAGTTTTTGAAAATGTCAGAGAACAATCTTTAATACATTTAAAATTTTAGGAAAAGAAAAACAAAGTAGAACAATATTGCAATTATAAAACTAAATATTACTTCTCTAATTGTAATTAAAAATTGAATATTCCAATTTAAATACATGTTGTGCATCTGTCTATTTCCTGAATGAGTCTTGCGGGGAAAATATAAAAAATCTCAATGGACTGTGGAGAATGGGCTTCGGCTGCAATAGGTCGTTTTTCATAACGGTAGACAATCTTGGAGGAGATTGGTAAGATGTTTGCTCTGTAATTAGGGGGGCTGTTTGCGGGCAGTGTGGGGGGGAAACAATAGTATTTGCTGGTAAAAACAACATGCTTTTACCTTATAATGTAGTGGGGTTTAGGAAGTAAGTGGTACGGTTGTGGGAGGACAAAATGAAGAATAATGGGGGGCGTGGAGGGTTAGACTCATTATAGAAAAGCATTAAAAATCAGCATATTTTTACCTTTTTTTTACCTTTCTTTTGAGTATGGGAAAAACGCGTAGGGGGCGCGGGGAGTGTGAGGGGACTAGTACTTACGATCCACAAATCAGCTATATAGTATGGGAAGATATATATATATATATATATATATATATATATATATATATATCACTGCCAGCAGGCCGTGCATATGCAGGCACTATTAGCTTTACAACTTAAGACTCTCTCTGCTTTAAGTCAGGAGAGAGCGCAGCGTCCTGAGATTACCCTATACGCTCTCGTATGCGAGCTATACCTATATCTGTACCCCGATAGCGTATACAGTGCCAATAGCAACTGTACTACGTGTGCTTTTGCATAAAAATGTGGACAGTTCACACATGTATCTAGGACCACGTCGTATGAATGCGTTACATCTGTGTGAAATGCTAGTAAGTCTGTATTCGTAGGCACTTATACCTATGTTTTTGTATGTTAAGAGTACTAATATATGTATCAGTCCAAATGGTATATGTACGTATGATCTAAATATCTAGATGTATATGTTTGAATTTGACTATATTTTATCGATCGCATTTGAGACATATTTGTGTATGTATTTAGAAATATAGATTATTATCAGGCAATTTAAATTCAATTTAATTTAACAATTCAAAAGTGTAACTATTGTCGAATTGAAATATTCATGATATATCAAGAAAAATATAAAAATGCATGTATAATTCACGTGTGTACTTGAATGATATACGTATGTATTCAACCAATTACATGTGAAAGAGTTGATGTGAACACTATAAGTATTAAGGTTGATACTAAATCTGGTTATTTCTCAGTCCGTTAGCCTGGACTGGTGATCGAAATATGACGTGCTCTTTTGTAATCAGAGCGTTCGCGCGCGGCAGCTTGCACTTCGGCGCGCACGTATATAATTCGTATATCGCACAACTAACTTAAAAATATGTGTCTGTGTATTATGTTATTTTTTTGAAAAAACAAATGAATAAACAAGCAGCTAAAGACCAGAACCACGCTCTGCTGTCAAATTTCTTGATTAATAATTTATAATTATCTAACTTCATTTTCATGTAATACTGGATATCTTGTAAACTGATCTCACACTTCTATACAGGTCGTGGAACTAGCAAATGTCCAACCACTCGTTTTTTCACTCATTTATTTGCTAGGGAGAAGAAAAAAAGGTACATATATATAGATATATACATAAATTAGTAAAACTTATTAATTTTTTTCTGTCCAAGCGATATTGAAAATATTTATAATTTTTTAAGTTTTATTAGTATATACTTACAAGGAAGAATTCCCAGGTGTGTCTCACCGATTTTGATGAAATTTAAATATGTTGTAAAGAATAAAAAAGAAAAGACAAATCGCCTAATAAACGTTTTCACGGGGTGAAATCCACCCCCAAAGTTCACCCTAAAAAACCGTTTTTCGAAGTTAACTTGCGCTCTACAAAACATTTTGAAACAAAACAAACTGAAAATCCATGTTTTAAGAAAATGTAAGTTTTAAAAACATTCCGACCTAAGGGGGTTGCAACTCCTATTTTTTAAGGGATGAAAATGGTTATTTTTGAAAGTTTTTTTGCTACAAAAAATCAGGAATTAATTTTAAAAAATTTTGAGAGATTTAGTTATAAAGTTAATTAGAAAAGTAAGTTAAGATGTTTTCAAGTTTGAGTAAAAAAATCATTGCAAGGTGGTAAACAAGCTTTAGCATTAATGAAAGACGTCTTTTGGTTTCTCTTACCGATTTCGATGATATTTGGATATGTTGTAATGAATACAAAAATAAGAGACACGTGTTTTTTTTTTATCGGCTAATAAACGTATTAAGGGGGTTCAATTCACCTCCAAAGTTCACCCCTACAATCTGTTTTGCTCTATATCTCGGCTTTAAGTCTAAGTTAAAAAAAAAAAACAAAGTGGAAATAATTTCTTACGATTTCAATTATATTTCAATACGTGATCTACATTAATGGGAACCATAAATTGCATCCAATATTTTTTTAAGGGTTGAAAACAAATTTCTAGCTATAATTTTTTTGATTTGAAAATCAACAGCAATTCTGAAAAATTAAGAAAAGTTTTTAACACATAATATGAAAACAAGAATTTAATGCTTTCGAGCATTATCTGAAATATCATCCTTAACTCCCGAAGAGTGACATTACATACAAACAAATTAAAATTTTATGAAAAAGACAGTTTTTCGGGTCACTGACTACGAACCTGCTATCAGATGTACTGAATTTATAATGACAGATCAACGATGGCATGCGGAAATATCGAAAAAAATCAATTCGTATATAAATGAATTTTTCATGAGAGCTGCGATCCGAAGCGAGCGACTTTCAAATGATTTCTTTCTTAACTTTCTATTAAAAATTACATTGAAATAAACATAACAAGAATAATAAAATGAGTGTGATAAAATTATGATACAAGTATTGTGTAGTTGTATGAATTGTTTAAATAACAAAAAAATTCAACTACTAATTAAATAACAGCCAAACAATGCTAGTCCAGTGCCAAAACAAATTTTTAACGCTAAAAAAAAAAAAAAAATAGCAGGCAAGGACCAGGCGGAAAATGTTGCTGAGGCTCCAACTTTAAGGTAAAAAAATATTTAGACACGAAAACGTTTAAAATGGTGAAATGGGGATGCAATTTAGGGGTTGAAAACGGTTTTCTGCGATTTACGACAAAATGTGACCTCTTAGCGGAAATTCTTCTACACAAAAGTTATAGATGGTAAAAAAATCTAAGACTTTCGTACCAAACACTATTCAACATAACCTCAGATTAACCGTCAAAACGGCGAAAAACCGATTTTTCAGTATTTAATTTTTTTCTCGCGTGAAAATTATTTAATTTGCATAAAAATTTGTGAAAGTATGTCTATGTAAGTTGGTGGTTTATTTATCGTTAAACTGCTTAAAATTGCGAAAAACTGAAAAAACGTCTTTCTGAATGATGATTTTCTCAATATTTTTTCATAATTTTCGATTTTCTTTATTGTTTTTATGAAAAAAATTAGTTTGTACTTAATGATTTACATTCAAATATTTGAATTACATAATTACACTAAAAACTTAATTTATTTATACCATTTTTATGATTTCTCACAACTAGTTGTTCTGTTTTCAAACGCATATACACGCCATTTAACAAAATTTGACGAAAAATAAATTTCATATTAAGTTTAAATTTTTTGCGTCGATGTTGTTCTTCTTCTTCGTCAATCACAGTTGGAATTTCAGAAGCATCTTCAAAATCGTCGACATCCTCTGGGT
>JAPYYV010010772.1:0-21689 GCA_030522625.1 Copidosoma aretas | reverse complement strand
CCCCCCCCCCCCCCCCGGGGAGCTTATCAACGATTTCTCGCGCCCCAATTAACCGCTCGTCGGCCCTTTGCTATATACCTGCATCACCACCGCAGCCGGGATAAGCTCTCTCGTACGTTGGGCTGTTCGAGAGCGCTCGTGTGATATTAGTTTTTTGCGCCGTACAGTGAAAATCGGAGGGCCAACGGTGGCACATTTTTTAGCGTTCGCCTGACTCGCCCGTATTGTACCGTGCGAGTTTTTTTTTTTCCCGGTGTTTTGAAAATTTCTGTGCAGCCGAGTTATACGCTTTGTTATGCAACGTCGGACGGCAAGACACAGAGAGAGAGAGAGAGAGAGAGAGAAACGGGGCGCTGACTCGAATGTAACAAACAGCAGCATCGGCTCGCCCGTTTTCACGAACGGCTGCCACCGGCGCTGCAAAATACAACCCCACCGACCACGGCCCCCTGATGATACCGCGCTCCCGCGAACCCCCCCGACGCCCCCCCCCCCCCGCGCCCCCGCCCCTGTTGCCCCCGCCCCCCCCCCCCCCCCTACCCTTTGCTTCTTGCCTACCCTTACCGGTATTATATATCTTCCTCTCTCCCCTGCCTCGACTCGCGTGATGGTTTCCTCCTGCAGCTTATACGTATACAGAGTACGAGTATACGAGCTCCGAAACTACTACAGCACTTCCTCTGGATAAATGGTATTGCTGCCGCTGCTGCGGGGAGAAGTACGACGAATGCACGTAGTATAATGTATATATACGTATGTATGCAGAAATACCTCTCGGCGACTGCGATGCCGTGAATGTGTATAAGTAGATAAAAGTCGAGCGCTTGCGTAACACGAAATCCAACTCGTCTTATTTCTGGCGAGGTGAACAAATTTTTAGCTCGTTAAGAACAATTTCAATGCTTGATCCGTACAACTTTATAACTTTATTCTCGTTGAGAGTCCCGTCAGCGGATTTAATATTACTTGCAAGTGGAATGGTGCCAAGCTCGAAGTCTACAAATGGGGATCGATAGGGTACATAGGACAGGCCGATAAGCAACGACGAAGTTTTAGTACAAAACCCTAAAAAGCGGACGATGGTCCTCCGTTACATCTATAGAGGAAAATGATCGAGCCGAGAGAGACCCCGAATTTTCCAAGCTAATGACCCAGTCCCCGCGTTCCAAAGACACGGATACGAGATCAAAGAGAGAGAGAGAGAGGGAGAGAGCCAAAAGGGAAAGAAAAAAAGAGCAAAAAAAAAAAAAAAAAAAACTTCCCCTGTATACCTCTAATAATAAGGACAGGTCACGACCGCCGCGCCGCGCTGCGGGTCTCTCTCTCTCTCTCGAGACGCTCTCGATCCCTGGTGTATATACCTATATATGCAATATCACGTGTGTGCACCCACGTTCATGCGCTCGACGATCCGCAAGATAAAAGTCCGCGGTGTTCCGTGTCTCGTGCATCATATATACCTGCGTCGATTACACTCGAGGGACAGGGGTAGTGTATAATATAGGTGAGGAGGAGCCAGCAGCCGCACACATACCAGGGTAATATTATACACCCGACGACCCTTTACCCGCATCAAGTGCAGGTCTCCAACACCCACACACACCCACGTATTATAAGTAAGTGCCCGGAGGGGGGGTTTTCCCATAAGATGGCTTTTTTTTTTTTATTTTTCGTACCGCATCGAGGGTATAGCGGTTACAGGCGAGGTTACAGGTACGTGTTCACTCGTACACTCGACTCGAAGCGGTGGGAGGTGATATGACGATGGTTCGATGGCCCTTGAGACCACTTTCCTAAGGGCTTGTTTTCGAAAGCAAGTATGCTCGGGGAGGTATAGGGTGATCGGTTCCGAGGGTATTGCGTCCAGTGCTTGCAATGTATCGTCGGGGGAGGGGGTGTAATACGCGGGGGGGTTTCGTAAAGACCGTCGATTCGTCAATTTTGATTTCGGCTTCCGGCGCTCGCTGCTACTATGCTGTACTGCCGCGGTGCATAATATTAGCACCGATTGATCAATCAACTGTACGGTAGTCCCTCGGCACGATTGACCATCAACAGTTATTTCGCTATTGCGATGAAAGGGGGGAAACAAAAACCAAATCACCGATCGTCAAATCGCTGATGGACAAGTCAAAGTAGCTCGAGCAAACGCCGTCCGCTTTCCAAGCCGTCTGAGAAAACATCGTCTCTCAAACTCAAGAATTTCCCCTGCACTACTGTGCAGTGTGTGTGCACGGGCACTATAATACGGCAAGGGTAAACACTCGATCGCTGCTCGGCAGCCGGGTTTCACTTCCATCGCGCGTACCCGTACGCTCAAGTAATATATGCAAGCACCGATACTCGGACGATATTTCGCGGAAGCTCTCGGCTACGGTGAAAAAACCGAGCGCCCCGAGCACATTGCAATAATAATGATGATAATACAGGCGTGCGTAAAATCAATTCACGTTTCATTAAAACGCTTTTTTTCCCCCGTACCATCATTTCGAGCCCACTCCACTCGACGCGGAGAAACATCAACGGGGACCCCCGGGGGGGTGAGGGGGGAAGCCCACTTGTACCGTATTAAACGCCACGGGAATAGATCGGCAAGTGCCGCGTGTGTAGTGTATCAAGAGGCGAAGCAGCAGCGGCGCGCGTATCGGCGCGTATAATAGAGCCGCTGTGTAAATTTCTCGAGTACGCGTGTAATATAATGTACGTGTATGTATACGCGAGTATAATAAGTACTTGTATATGGAAGTGCGCGCGCGAGAGAGAGAGAGAGAGAGATAGCCGACGGCCTCCACCTCTTCTCCGCGGAGACGATCGCCGTGGCGCGCGATAGCGTACATAATATGCATACATGCAACAACCGACGGCCACGTGTGTATGCTTGTGTATACGTACGGCGGGGGCCTCGAAGACAGTTGTACCGGTCGTCTTATTAATTATGAAGAGTGGCCGTTCGCTTTACGAGGTCGGTATACCAGGGATGAGGGAGAGGCGATGGCGATGATGATAATAGTATAATCGAGCCGTTGCCGCACGGGGGCGCGTCGCCGCCGCCGAAATGGATGGTGGGGCAGTGAGGTTAGGGGGGGTGGTGGGGGAGGGCGCGGGTTTTTTTTTTTTTTTTTTTTTTTTTTTTCAACTCTCCTTCGTACAGTGCGGTGGTAAAAAGAGGTGTCGGAAAACTCGTGATGTTGGATACGCGCGTGCGTGCGCGATGACAAGTGACGTGGCCAACGATTTTCCGCTGAAAGTTCAGGCCAAGCGGCCGACTATGGCCGTGGCACCTTGTGCATATTATATTTGTCTGGTATAACTTATAATAGGTGTATCGGATACTTTTCGCGGTGGAAAACTATGGCGAGTGAGATTGCACGTTTGTGGATACATGTAAATCTACTTGTGCACGGGTATGAAACCATCGACATTCTAGTCCATACACCGGGTAGGAAGTGTGTATAAGTACACGATAAGGCTGAGCGGAATCGATTTCATTCATAACATCCCCCGTTCCGCGCAGTGTGTTCATTATGTAGCGTGTCGTCTGTTATCGCGTGCAGCGTGGACGATTGCACCCTTGTTTACGTATAATGTACAAGCTCGCATCTCATGATTTATACACGACGCGGGAGGAAGTGGTTCATTGTCTGAGCGAACGTATTTCAAACGTGCTACGTTTGTCTATTTAAAAAAAAAAAAAAAAAAATGAATAACCCTAATGAATGATCAAAAACAATATTCAACGACCACTCAATTACGCACCAACTATAGTCTGATCGAGCTCGTAATCAAAACCTTCATCACGATTAGATCATCCCTAGATCCGAAACGCACCCACGGAGCTTTTGAAACATCCCCAAGCTCGACCCAACAGTCGGATACCTTTTTTCACGAAGCGATATTTCCCTACAAGCGAGCCGTAACAGTACGTATGAGTATAATGCGTAGTGTGTGTACTTATACCTGAACCAAGTCTACCGCCACCCGATGCATGTAACAGAACCGTCTTCGTCGATCGAGTCCGTGCCAAGTTCCAGCTTCGTCAGCTATACTCACGTTCTCCCTGCGTGTACATATTGTGCTGCACCAACGTGCGTCCTGTCACTTATACACACACCTGTGCCCAACTTTCCTCTCTTCCATCCCCCAAAGTCTATGTACTTACATCGACCCACCCCCAAAACTCACCCTGCCCAACTACGAAACTCTAATTTTTATTTTTCACGCGCACACTGGTCACTTGGAAAGTTCCCCAAGTATGTAACTCTCGCACAAAAAGGCCGATCGCGGCAATCGTGGGATACGTCCCTCTCCCCCGCCGCCATGCAAGCCCTCGCGCGCGAAAGAGAGAACGAGGCAGAGACGCACCACAGGAGCTGGGACGCGGAGGCGCGCGGCGCGACTGAGGGAAATGCAGGAAAGCGGGGGCTGTGGACAAAGTATACATGTATACTGTACCGTACAACTACATGTACATCAGGGAGTCGAGAGTCGCGCGCGCTGGTGTCGCGTGGATACGTGAATATATATATAGGTGTACATATTTCCGTGCGTTGGCGTGCACTTGCAGGTGGTCGTCCTGGATACCCGGTGGGCAAAATAAACCCGACAGTTGTAGCTTTGCACCCCCGCCCCCCGCGTCGGTATACGTATGTATCGCAGCCAGTCAGTCAGTTATAAGTTAGGTCGTCGGGGCCGGCGGGGATGTCTCTGCAGCTTATTAGTTGAGTTTTTTCTTCTTCCACAGTTGCCCGTATTCCGTTTTATTTTCGATTCGCGATAATATTTAGAAACGTCGTGAAAAAATTCGTTTATTTTCCCCCCCTCAAAATTCCTTCCTCCGCGGTCGAAGTTATACGGGGCGAACGCGAAGAGGCAGAGCACACGGGAGAGATAAGCGAGCACCGGCAATGAACCCCCGAGCCGCGGGCGGAGAGGATAAACGGCCGCTCCTCGCCGCCCTTGGTCCGTGGATTTTCCACTTTTCCCGAGTGCTCCGATAAAATTTTGAGGAAAAAAACAAAAACAAACAAAAACCAACCCCCGCGTGCAAGATCCGTCGCTCTGCTTCCCCGCGCGGGGAGCGATTTTCTCGTCTAATTTCCCCCAGCATCCGTCCTCGCCGGGAAAATCGAAAAGCCCGACGAGAGCTGCCCACGGCCATGTACACCCGTACGTTACAACGCAATGAGAATCAAGTACCCGGGGCATCCCGCCCGCGTAATACAATCGCGCCGATTAAAATCGACCGCCCGCGTAACGACCGTGGTAACTCGATCCACCGCCACCTCCTCCTCCTTCTTCTTCTCGCCCCGGGGGAGTGGCGCGCTCGTTGACGCGTCCACGCCCAGTACGAGGTGTACAAAAAGAGGGCCAGTCGGAGGGTGCGTCGGCCGCTTGGGGAAAAGTCGGTCCCCCGCGACGAGCAGAAAAGAAGATGCTTGGGAGAACGGGGAAACGGGGAGCCGGGCGAGCTCGCCCTCGTTGTGTACACACGCGCGGATCACCGAGGGTCAACGGCCCCCCACGAGTCGCCCCTAGCCTCGTTTTTTTTCTTTTTCATTTTTTCCGCGCAATAATGCGCACCGACGCGTTGGCTGTTTTTGTTCGCGCGAGGGTCGCATATGCAAGCGCGCGCACGAGCCTGCATCCCCTTGACTCTGCGTGTGCAGAGTCTGGGTGTTGTGTACTGCATCGCTGTGTTTACTTCTCCCCCGGTCGATCGGGATACGAGGAAGGGTGTTTATTCGCAGCGGGTACCTCTGTACTCGTAGCTCCGCAAGTGAACGGGGGAAAAAAAAATGAACGCAAGCAATTCGATTGCGAACGGCAACGGAAACGATCGACGGGCTCGCGGTCGCCGCATCGTCGGGGAGCGAACAGCGAGTTTGTATACATCAACGCCGACCAAGCGCGGGAAACTCGTCCGTCCGCGTATACGTATGATAACACTCTATATGCACCGATTACAACTTGCTCTCGGGGTTGCCCGCTACTGTCCCTCCGACGACGTTACTCGGCACGACGGTGCAATCAACTACCGCGCGGAAGAAGTTGCATTTGGGGTTCGCGCGCAGGGGGAGTACAAGAGCGGTGGTCCGAGAGTGCCGTTTCAGGGGTAGAGTGACGTTTCCGTACTGCTGTGGCATTTTTTATTCGTCAGAGTTTTGCACAAACGCATGGAAATTCGAACGACCAGACTTGAGTTCCCAGGGACAGAGCTTTGTCAGAGCTTTTTGTTTCGAAAGATTAGACCATGTGTGTTATAGTTCTTACGTATTTTGGGTACGCTGATTCCGAATCCTCTTGGGGATGAAATTTATGATGGAAAAACAATTTTTAACTATTTACTGCAGAAATCAAAACTACGAAAAGTACAATACTTGGAGCCTCCAGTCAGCCGAGCCAGTGTCAATCATCTTGAATGAAATTTGGTCCAAACTTTCCATCAGGTCTATAACGACCCCGAAACGCATAAGGGATAACGAGTCCAGTCAGCTACGAAAACCAAATTCCCATCATACACCATGCACAAGAATATAAAATCTCAGGCGCAAACAGCTCGACCGCACCAGTGTCCGACCAAAATCCCGCGGCAGCAGAATCCTCGGAGAGATCCGCGTGAGAATATTCGCAGCAACCACACACACACACACACAGAGCGTATAGTCCCGGAAAAGCAGCAGCAGCACACCTCACGGGCGGCAAAGGTCTCTCTATCGATTTCGCCGTCGGTCCAGACTGCCGCTGCTGCGCGCTCTCTCTCTCTATCTCTCTACTCTACTCTACTCTCTCTCCCGGTGCAGCGGAAGAGCAAGACGCAGCATCGGATGCAACGACGACGACGACACGTACTCTACTATTCTCAGCCCCCCCCCCGGCCCCACTTTAGCCGCAGCTTATGAACCTCTTCTCTCCGTCGTGTGCTATAGCTGTTATGGGTATACTCTTTCTTCCGCGTTTTTGGCGAAACGAGCTAATACAGATCCTAGACGTAGAGATAAAGATGACGAGGGGATAGTGGGAGGCGCGTGCATTATTGAAGAGAGAGCTCCTGCTCTGTTGCACTGCTGTATATAGCGAGGGTGAGCTTTTTTCTCGTACACGTGCACGGACGAGTGGCGAATACGTGCATATATTATCGTTTGAATGGAAAATGTTCTTGATGCTCCGCTCGAGCGAGTGCATTGTTGATGCTGTTGTTGTCGTCGAGTGCAGAGCTTCTCGAGACCTGTTTGTTGCCTTGTGATACATACGTCAGCTAGGACTTTGGGAAGCTGATTTTTTCCATTTTCGTCCACTTTGTTGGAGAAGCGCTACACGTGTCCATTATGACACGGAGGAGATTTCGTGTAACGTACATACATATAGATTTGATTAGTGGGGAACAGAAGCACGTGTACGTGTGTATCTACAGACGCGTCATTGAAGCTTGGAAACACGAGGGAGAATTAGTTTTCGATCGCAAGGATGCCAAGGATTCCTAATGACGAAACTAACAATAATCTAACTCACAAGGTCCAAGTGTGAAAAAAAAAAAAAAAAAAAAAAAAAAAAAAAAAAAAAAAGGAACAAACATTTTTGGTAAAAATTCTCCACCCTTTACTCGTGCATTAAAAATCACCCGAATCCTGCGTACTTATGCGGACGAGCGAGCCCCTGTACCCTCTACTTACACCCACGTATACCTCGTACAAACATAAGTACCTAATGGGCAGAGGGAAACCCAACACGCGCGTCCGGCGTCTCAACCATACGTGCTGGATATCTGTGTGGATATCTCTCCCTTCTTCTTCCACATCCCACAGGAGGGACAAGAGAGAGAAGGGGGCGGGGAGTACAATACACATATACAGCGGCGCATTCCACCTCTCGCGGAACTGACAGTCGAATCAATAACACAATTGGGTCAAGGGCGAGAGCGGGAGCGCGACGAAAAGCCAAGACTCTTTTGAATATTCATATACAGCTTGCTCTCTCTCTCTCTCTCTCGGGCTCCCTTTCTTCATTAGCGTTACAATGTACCTGCTGCTCTTACAGGGCCGACGTTAGGCCCGAAGATATACATCAAACCTACACACTGGTACGCGATGCGAAATACGTTTGGCGCGAGGGAAAACGGGAATTCACGAACCACCAACGGCGCGCGCGTCGGGATGGAAAGATAATTGAAAAAACCCCCTGCACGGAAAAAAGGTTGTATACACACCTATCGCGGAAACGGACGCAAAAGCGCGTGCATATGCTCCCCCCGCATTGCGTAATTCGCCCCTCGAGCGGCGCGACCGCTTCCTATCCGTCTTCCTCGCTGCACCCTTTCCTCTTCACCTTCTATTTTACTCCGGCACGCAATAGACCGCCGCCCCTTTTCGAGCTTCCCGTGCGAAATCCAATCAAGCCTTGATCCATCCTCCCTCCCTTCCTCTCGTTCCCTCTTGCGGAACGTCAACAGCTCGTACGCGAGCGTCGGACGGGGAAGCGAGATTGTTTGATCAAAAAATAGAGGAAGATGACGCAAAACAGATTGCGAAGAGGGACAATTTTTTTCATCCACAGATGAGCAGTTTACGCATGGGTAGGACTTGCATGTGGTGTCTTACCATTCGTTTCCTCTTTCTCCTCTCACTGGACCAATTTCGGTAGTCGTCGTCGTCGTAGTGGTGGAATCGGATAGATTTTTGACTCCCCTGACTATCGAGCGGGAATAGGTTTATATCGAATGCGAGTGACGTGTGCTGGAATAAAATTGTATGATTATCGGCCTGGGCCCTTTCGAGGTGGTGCGGAGAACGGTACCGCTGAATGTCGATGCCGAGAGTTAGAAGATTGAAGTCAACGATGAGGATGAGTTATTGGTTCGCTGTTGTTGGTGAGACTAGAGGGGGTAGTAGTAGCTAATTTTGTGAACTGAGAGGAGTGATGCGGATGTTTTTGGTATTACTAATGACAACGAGTTGTTCGGCTTCCATGGCGATGAGTAAGACGTACGAAGGACCACCAGGAAGACATTATTAATCGTAGAAGGGTATGCGATGATAAGAATACTGTACGGAGACGATGATTAAGATAAAGAAGAAGAATGAATAAGTACAGCTGTCAGAGACACAGGGTGGTCGACCCTACTCCGAACAACGGAAACAGCCCCAACACACCACCTCACAATATTCCCCAGTCCACACCTATATACACTCGCGCAAGAGAGCCGCGTAAATCATCGACACAAAGCACACCATTACCCCGAACGAGCACGATATCAATTCCAACAACAACAACAACACCACCAGACACGATTTAACGAAAATAACAACATGAATGAAGAACCAAGACTCACCTTGACGAAGTGCAGGTTCTCCTTGTCGAGGAGGAACTCCATGGACTTGTGCGGGCGCTGGTGGCCGGCGGCCGTGTCGGCCACCTGCTTGGCTCTGTGGTGATGATGATGATGATGATGATGATGATGGTGCTGGTGGTGTTGGTGGTTCTGGCTACCAGCAGCAGCCGCCCTGCAACAGCTCGGCCCACCGCAGCTCACATCCTCGTTGTTCTCGTACTCGGCGTCCTCTGCAACCTCGAGCTCCACGTCCTCGTGGTCCAGCAGGAGCGCGTCGTCGTCGTCGTCGTCGTCGCCGCCGCGCAGCAGGCCATCGGGCCCGGCTATCGACAGGGCCGGAGCTTGGTGGTGCTGGTGCTGGTGGTGGGGCGGGTGTCCGTTGTGGTGGTGGTTGTTGTGATTGTTCAGACTGAGCAGGCTGCGGGCCTTCTTGGCTGCCGCCTCCTCGGGGTCGACGGGCGCGTCGAGGTCCGTCTCGAGGAGGCCGGCCGGCCTGGGCGGGTACTGCTGGCGATTCTGTTGCTGGTGCTGCTGGTGCTGGTGGTGCTGCGGATGATCCTGGCCGGCGAGCATCGCGGCGCGCGCCTTGGCCATCTCGATGGCCGCCGGGCTGCCAAGGTCCGTGGCGGCGCGTCTGCGCGACGATGTGCCAGCTACGCCTACGCCGCCCGCTGTTGTTACGCCGCCGAAGCCGTAGCCGCTTGTGTAGCCGCCGCCGCCGCCGCCGCCGCCGCTCGTTGATGAACTCGTGCGCATGGACTGGGGCGGCAGGGGTGGCTTCCTGCTGCTGCACACTGGCGGCCGGCCGTTTAGCCTGGAACGAGGAGAGGGCTCGAGTTAGAGGGCGGTCGGATCGAATCGGGTGGCGCGGGCAAGTGGGTGGTTACGGCAGTTTGCTGCACTCGGGCGCCGTACCGTTGGGCGATAGTGAGGGCTGTGGGGGCGGGCTTGGTTATCACCGGCTGCCGTTTCGCGGGGTGTTTTTTTCCTTATCGGTCGAGCGATGCGGGGGTGCTGGCGGGGTGAATATCGGTGGAGCTGGAAAGTTTGTTATTCGCGGGGTGAGCTGTTGCCGGTTGCGCGAAATTTAATTGCCAATCGATGGGCTGCGTTGAAGACCGTTTTATAAGAGCAAGTTTGGTGCGCGCTGCGGTCAATTGGGCGATAGTTAATTTGGTTTCGCACAATTACAAGCGGCTTATGTCGGTTCTTATATCACTGTGTCAATGTTACAGGGGTATACTTGATGTAGGGTCATGGCTTAATGATTAGTGTAAAGATTGGCAAGGGTAAGTTCGATTTCCGTCTACCTCGGAACCAGTGTAGTTCTGTTCTGGCAAAAAATGGTCTCAGAAGTGGGATGTAGTTTTGGATAATGCTTCGATGCATTTTCGAGCAGGTAATACAGCTTTTGGGTGAACGTCTGTCCTACCAAATGCGGAATTTTGAAAATCTTTTTAGAGACACCTTGTGTGAAACCGTAATGGCTATTTATAAAATGTCTTTGAAAAGATATTTTGACGTGTGTGTACGTCGAGGTGTAGGGGAACATGGGGTCGAATGGGCTTAGCAGCTGGGATAAGGCTGGGGTGGATCTCTAAAACAAAGATATATTTCGAGCTGATTATTTTTTAATATGCATCTATAGTATCAATATTTTCATCGTCTATACAAATATATAAGAGAAGTAGCCCCGTTATTTGTTAATAAATGTTGTAATTATTGGTCGAAAAATAACCACTGGATCAAATTTTCAAGTTCTTGGCAAATTGAGGACAATTTAATTTACATGGTTTTTTATGATATCATTGGAAAGCTAAGGTCTTCAGCTTTCATTTCCTTTTTTTTTGTATTATCTAAAATAAATATTGAGAGAGTAATAGTTTAATAAAAAACCTATCTTTGAAGGGCACGAATGGACACCCATGTGGGGTACGGATGGGCACCGACAGCTGTAGAAAAACTGACATGTTTATAAGTAATTGCCCAAGTTGATCCCCGATATTTATTCGTACCTTCCTGCTCGCCAACTACCGAAATACTCATGAAATAGCAAATATGTGTCATTTAATTATTTAAGATCTTCTTCCTATAGACATTACTGCAGATACGTACTGTTTAGGATATTATAATACCTCGGGTTATTTCTTTATTCATAGTGTGACTTGATTACACATTAAAGTATTATCGCTTAATCTCGCGTTTAACTTAGCATCAATTTACTTTTTTTGTATTTATTAATGTATTGATTGACTTTTTAATTTTTTTTCCAACCTGTAATTTTACACGCTGATTTTATTTATTCAACTAAGAAACTAATTATTTTATCCTTCACCTGCGATCTGCGACCATGTACCTACATTTCATGCTTAACCATTATGGACCACGAGCCCTCGGTTTCAATAAAACAAACTCAAACTCAAGCATCCATTTCATATGCTTTAGTAATGGCAACAATTGCAATAACCGTCACTCAAAGAGTCCGGGGAATAGATTTCCAATCAAGATACGCTAAAAACTCTTGATGTCACCGAGACGAACAGCATGTTTGTCGTTGATTTAAAATCCCATCAGAGAGCGAATCAGACCAGGAACGCTACACGAGTTACTTTCCCTCTCTCCCTCGCGTTCTCTCTATACTGCGACGGACGGACGAACGAGTTTCGTACGTTTTCAACGACGACGCAATGCGTTCGGGTGGAATGACTTTTGCAACTTTGTATGACGCATGGATCTCGACTTGTGTATACAACATCCTGCACGACCCGATATGGGATGGGTGTTTCTAAATAATAGTGAAAGTGTGGTGGGTGCAAGGTTTCATTTTTAATTCGAAATAATTATTTGTGTGCAGGCGACTCTTTTTAAATATAGTGTATATACATTGTTTGATCTAATCGATCTTGAGAAAAAATTAATGTTCTCATTTAATATCGTCCCAGCTTTTTGTAATCTGTTAGTCCAACAACCTGCGTGATTTATATTAATAAAAGTTGTAAATTTTTGCATAAAAGCATCGGTTCTCCTTGACAAGCCAAGATCTCACAGTATATCTACATAAATATTCGAGCATCGACCTATTGATAGCACTATTGATCACGAATCCTGGTTAAAATTACCATTACTAAAACAACGTATTAAAGTTTGTGATACAATTCAAATAAACAGAGACACACGATGATACAGCCATTATAATCACCATCAAAACAAATAAAACCACGCATCACTTGTAAGTATTTTATATGGTCCAAACAAGCCCTAAAACTTAGCACCCGTACAACGCGACGACGAAGCAGCAGCAGAATCTCTTCACTGTATAGTTCCACACATCATGCACGGAAAACGCAACCCAATCAAACCCCGCAACTAACGAGTCCAGTCCGCGAAATTCAATTGTCGCGAATTAAGAACAGCGCGCGACACACAAACGGATACATAGATATACCATTCGCCACATTACCTCCCATTTCCCGTCCACCGCTAGCACGCGATCGGCACGCGATCGGCACGCAATCGTTCGCTCCGCTCGGCTTTGTTTTCCTCTCGTCGGCTCTGATGATAGGGGGGTGGGGCGAGGTTTGCTCATGTACTAGTATAGGTGCAGCGCGGCTTTTTCTCCCCGGCTGTATGCGCACAATCTATAGTTCGAGTCGGATGCGATCGATCCGCCGCATCGAAATCCGAACGCTCGCGCGCGCGATCGAGCGCGATTGCGACACCGATCACTTTCCGATACTTGGATGTATATGGATCATTTCACTAAGAACGGGATATTTTGGTGCATGAAATAGGATTTTGAAAATTTAGTGCATAGTTTTTTTTTTTAATATTTTTCTTTGTGTTATGTGAGGTCCAAACTAGCTGGTAACTTTTGGGCCCGGCTCTATCGTCATTTCTAGAAAATATATGTTAATTTAAATGTGGTTTTTAAAAACTTCAAAAAAGCATTACGGTAATGACATTTTAGCCTGTTTTTTTCATCTTACGACCACGCAAAATATTTTTTCGACTTGATTTTAAAAACAATATCGAGAGGAAATTGGTTTACGCTGTTGAACAAAAGTTTTGGCTCAAAAGAACAAAATGCATTGTGTATAAACTAGGCTTTATGAAACATTGCAGTTTTTGTGAAATGACCCATGTATTTATCTGAGTTCTATAAAAAGGTATAAAGTCGTGAACGCTATATATTGTATAGGTATTACGTGTACACAGGATAATAAAATGACGTTTGAGCAAGCCGGGGTATGAGATTTTCTTGATTTCGCAACAATATAAAGAAGTCTCGATGTGTGGGTACATATACATATATAGTGCACTCGTTATGTAGTTAGATTGAGTTTGGGTGGATGGTAATAATAACAGTAACGGAATCCACGAGAAAAAACAGCAGTTATAAATGATGGTTGATTTTTAAAAATTGTGTCTTCGACGAACGAAATAAATGATGATGTCAAACGAAATTAGCATTGTACATACACGGAGGAGAAAACAAATATACTGTAGGTGCCCTCAACATTTGATAATAGAGCTAACAGGAGAGCTTTGCACGAGTTGGCAGTCTCACGGCGCGAGATCCGATCAAAGGTTTCTATTCCTCTATATGGGTATCAAGAGAATGCAGAACACAATTTATAAGTAGAACCCGCACGTGACAGCTGATGCAATTTTGTGAATATCGTGAGATGTAGGCCGTATTCATGGATGTTCAGGTATTCATTGGAAAATTTTTAAAAACTGATATTTTGTTTCATCAAGTTGTAAAGATTCCTTCTCAGTTTTTATACGTTTATTATAGGGCGTCCATTAATTTATAAATTTAATTATTCAGCTTCTACCCTCTGAATCAGTTCCTCATGTCGTTTAGAACAATCATCGGTTTCGGCTTGAGAATATATTTGAAACATTGAAAAAATAAAAAAATAAATAAAGTGCCAGTCTATACTTAGCTTGTGTGTGAGGTAGTGAGGTACGATATTAATGATACGACGAGACTGTGGGTAAGGAAAGTGTTTCTGAGACTATGCTCTAACTACTTCTACTTCTATTTTTCTCCTGTTGTTTGACTCGCATTCAACGTCGTTGTCGCAGTTGTGTAAGTACACTATTTTGTCACACTTCTTGACGTGCTGTATCTCCGTTTTACGAAAATTTGAAGTTAAGTTATTTTTTTATTTATGTTCACGTATTTCAGGACAGTTGGTTCAACTAAGTGTCAATCAGATGACAAACGTATTTTCAACGACACAAAATTACTGACGCATGTGCAATGTATAAATATAAATCCCAGTTATCGCACAGCTAAAGATGTTCAAGCAATTCAACGAAAAGTTATGTTACATCATAGAAAAATAATGAGTATAAATTGGTTTTATGCAGCCTGTAATACAGTTCAATGTTTAATAAGAAAAACCATGATCATCGTAATCAATCGTTTTTTTTTAATTTTTGGAACTCTTATAATTAAATATGAGAGTATAATAATAACTTATAAACTGTTTTCCTTTTTAGCTTATTTTTGCAAGGATGGGTGCTCATAAGTAGTTCAAGACATGGAAAACAAAGTTTGTAAATTTAGGTTTCAGGAAAAATTATATGAACTATGAAATTTACGTAAACCATTGTAGTATAATAAAGTAAGAAATTTTCAGTTATTTACCAATTCGAGCCTTTGGAATGTCTCGAAAGACGTGCTTACTGTCGAATACTACATAATTATACTTTGCACGAGCGACATCGACAGCGGACGACAGTTTCGCGCTAGATCGTCGATAGCGACTATGACACATTCATTTCGCATATGTACTATAGTGCATAACATACGATACTATTTTAAAACTAAGAGCTGATGCGTTATGGTATGCTGCTGATTTCTCCGAATCGAAGACGGGAATTATTATACATCGGACGCAAAGTGCCTGCATGTACATGTATATGAAATACATAACATACATACGCTGCACACGTTCTCGGGCACTTTAATTCGACACTCAATTCCATTGCTCGTCAATGCTCACCCATCGTTCATCATCCATTTTTTTTCCGGACAGCTCTACTTCACATCTACCATATGTACCTTCTTCCAATGTAGCCTATAATATGTAACAGACTTCTTCCTCCCTCTTTTTCGTTCGGCACTCTGAAATCCATTGGACTAGCTGATTCGCGCGGTAATAAAAAAAAAAAACAAGACTGAAGAAGAAAATATATCCACCGTAGTAACCATCGATGCGTACGATTGATACGAATAAATTATTAACAGACATGCCCACGCCAATTTCGGTTAAAACAAGTTTAATTGAATCATGAAATATGAGAGGAGGAGTATGTAAAGTTGAAAAGCTCGATTCGATTTACAAAGGACTGTATAAGTATATGCGTATACGACGAGCGAACCATCGGTTGTACATGCGTTGTATAGAGTGTGGGTACATCTAATCGAGATTTATAGCGCGACCATAAAATCTGAGTGGGCCCATCATCATCATCATCATCAGCGGCCCGCGAAATAAAAGTGGACGACGGCGACGACGGCGAATCACAAAAACAACATCGTCGTCGACGATTAATTCACGCGCGAGCTATAATATACGCTGCACCACCAATACGGAATATGGATGCTGTGTCTACCATATGCACAAAACTTTTGGTATAGTAATATGGTACGGAGCCGATATTGGTAATAGTGGTGGTGATGATGATGATGATGATGATAACAAACCGTTCGCCCTCGGGCGCCGCGCGAATACATTACACGCGAGTTCTATTATGTGGCTCTACAGCGTACTGCACACGCGTATTAATATATATTCTGACGAGGAATCGAGGGAGCCACGCGCACGCGGTAGCGCAACCGCGCGGATGTTTCCGATCGGATTCTTTATTATTCCTCGCGCGCGCACTGAATAGGGTGCATCAGGGTACAGAGGAAAGACATAAAGATCGAACGAGCGGCGGAGTGACTAATGCCTCCTCCCCCGTTTCCTAATACATACTTTATAATACGATATAATACTCTCTGGTTCTGCTTCGATCGCTCATATGTATATAATACTCGTGATTGCGCTGCTGCACTTCGAGATCGTTTCTTTCAACCGTACGACTGCGATCGACGGAATAATCATTCATGCTAGCTAATTCGTAGATACAATAGACTCGCGCGTTAGCTCTGACGTTTCCTCGTACTACATAGCCAAATGTTAAATGCGAAGCGGTAGTGTTTTTTTTTGGTTCCAAGAAAAAAAAGCTCGAGCGATAAAACAAGCCGCGACCCTCCTGTGTAAATGTACGTATGGAAGAAGCTTGAGAGATCGTTACGAATCGGTACTTATGTATATATTTATACACCGCGCGCACGGCACTCGAAGGACGCCGACGTTAACGCGGCGATTAATAGCTCGCCGCGAATTGAATGTATGAGGACACGACGCTATATATAAGCATGTATACACACACGCGCGCGCGCAGGAATGCAGAGGATGATAATATGGGCGTCGGCGCGGATATAATACAGGTATATGAGACTTATTGTTCGTTCAGAGCAGCTGCCACGTGGCATCGGCGGGAGTTGGTATACTTGTGCGGTACACAGTGCACGTAATAGTATGTATGAAGAGGAGGTACTCGCCGCGCTACTCATCCCCCATCTTTCCCCGTTTAATAATCCCGCGAGGCACGTCTCGAATTTCATTCCCTCATGACCGGCGCTGTGTCTCGCTCGCCTACAAGTATACATATTTTTCACCGAGACCGCCGTCTCTGTTCCCTTTTTAAATACCAGGGCGAAGAAGAGCCGCGGAGGACGGCGACACTCACCGCACACGAGAGTCACGCGGGCCTAGATCCATACCGATCGCCTTGTATATACCTCCCTCTTTGTAAATATGTATATAATATGCAGGGTATGCAATATAGTATAACAGGTATGCTAGGCACGTACATACTATACATGTGCAAGTGTATTATAGACCCGTAGACCGTTAGCCGGACGGTGCTGTATATTATCAAAAAAAAAATACAAGAGGGGCGAGAGACAAAAGAGGAAGAATCGGGGAGGGATGAAAAAAAAATCGGCGTGCCGGGGATTCACTGTTACAGAGGAGACTCTTGTTTGGCCACGGAGCAGCGACCCCCGCCTAATGAAGAAGACGAGGGGACGCGCGGACATCGGAGATAAAGAGCCGAGAGCAAGAGGTGGCGAGAACGCTCCGTGACTCTCCGCTTTGTGCGGGTATATAATTTGAGATGTATCGGATTATTCGGCGCTGTTATACGATGTGCCGGAGAATAATGCATGAAACACGCTATACCGTGCATAACTGTATATTTATATAATATAAAAGGGCTCTCTCCCCGAGCAAGTTCAAATGTGAATGACGGTGGATATTGGAACGCGTTGTAAAAAATTTTTGAGAGCGACAAACTTTTGTAATCATATCAATGTTTATCAATTAAAATTCAACGCATCAGCGATCTTTACGAGCCACAAGAGTAGTACAAACAATTTGAAAAAATGGACCTTACCAATCGTGGATACTTTGAAAATTTTAGTATCAATACACGTGTAAGACTGGCACTGAGGCGACTTTGGTTTTGGGGACCGTCAAAACGACTGATGGGGTGTTGATTCGCGCCGCGTTGAATTATATTATATAGAATAAAAACAAGTGCGGACCAGAAGTGTAGTTCGTCGTACAGTGCGAAAAAAGCATGCGCGCCGAGCTTACTTGTACGGAAGAGCCCACGCGCACCGAGCAACAGGTTACTCCAGTACCTGTATGTATGGTTACATATATGATAGTGGCGCCCGTGTTGCATAGCCACGTGTATAACTTATAAAAAATTGTTGACTTCTCGAGTAGATTAGATTCTTCCGGGCGCGTACTTACTATTTAATATCCCCGACGTCGTACACTCTAAATTTACCGGCAACACCGACAAACCGCTTGGCACGCGAATTCCCAGCAAAGCCAAACAAACGGGAATTCGAACCAAAGCGGAGCACAAACACCCATCGGCATCAATCGCAATTAACTCAAAGAGAGAGAGGGAGCAAAGAAAGGAGGCTCTTCCCGGCTAATAAAATTAAAATCAACAAGTCATTGTCTCGGCGGCGGCGGCGGCGGGCGCCGATCGAAGCGTCAAACCTCCCTGACCCACATCGCGGTCGCGCGGCAGGCAGGCAGAAATCGACGTGCGCACGGAAAGACGGAGACTGGAAAAAAGAAGAAGAAAAGAAAAAATCGAGCAAGAGGCGGGAGAAGAAAGCCGATTATCGATTCCGAAAAGCGCGGGGGACGATCGGAGCTGCGGCGGCGGCGGTAAACTCTCTCTCTCTCTCTGTACGTCTGCGACTGAATATACAGTGCGACGACTTCTCCTCCGCAGCGTTACTGCCCCTGTACGCGGGGGAACAATCGGCCCCCTTGTTTTTCGTCGGGCTGCCCTTCGAACGGAAAGAAACGCGAAGGGGTAAAAGTATATAGGGTCGGATAACGCTCTCGAGCGACACGCGAACTGCTCGCGCATAATACACGCGTGATTATAGTACGTTATACACGTATAAATAATACACACAAGTGCGACGGCTACGATGAATCGACGGCTTGATGATCCAAACGAACCTCCGCCCGGTCTACGTGCTGTATAGTGAGTATAACTAGTATACTATAGTGGTGCGCTCTTCCGCCTTTCGCACGCCTCCATTGAGCGCCCGACGCCCCCGATTCTTCTCCGCTGGGTATTATATCAGTCTCTCTATAACGAGGGAACATGGATGTATGTGTACATAGATGGCTGCTGATGCGGTGTGTGCGCAAGAGTTCGTGGCCCGACTTGGCAAACGTTGCATCCGTGTGTATACCCCGAGGTTTTCTTTTTCCCCTCTTTTTGTATACTTTGACCTCCTTGTAGCGCGAATTTTGAGATCTCTTCTGGCGTTCGTTGTAAATATTGCGGGAGAACTTTTTTTTTTTTTTTTTCTCCTTTTTGGGAGTGAAAAGTTGTGGTGCAACATTTATGCGCAGGAAACGGGTAATTTTTTCGTGCCAAACAAGCTTACAGGTACGCATTTAAAGGTATTCAACTTGTTCAACAGATGTTCTTCACCTCACCGATAAGATTTTGCATCGTTGTATCGAAGTTGCCCGAGTGAATTTTTCAAAATTACCCGATCATTATTTTCTCGATCGTCAGATCGTTAGGTGTTGCTAGTACCGCGCGCCGCGCGGGTGATAAAATAATACGTACCGACCCACCGACATCTACGCCGAAGGCTACAATGCGTGCGATAGATACAGAGGGGTTTTTCCATTTTATTCCCTCGACGTTCATTGCGTCAATACAATAGCTTTCCTGATACTCGCGCCATCATCACTCGTCGAGTTTCGAACGTTAGTCTTGAGATACGTTTTCTACATCCCACCGATACTTATCAGCCCGTACGATCGTATTCATTGTATTTTGAGCGACTTTAGTTTCATCGCTCAAACAGCACGTGCCTGGATAATACGTACACGCGTCTCGGTAAACATTCCTGCAGCATCGCACGAAAAAGAGACGAAGTAAACTTAGCGTCGAGGATGACTAAAAACAGATGCCCGCACGCGCCTGTGATCCGAAACGACACAAGCCAGACTGCACCGCCCTCTCGATTCACTTTGCGCGCATCGCATACGCTGCACATATACCCGAACGAACGAGGGAGCGGGGAAAAAAAAACCATTTAAATACCTCACTCACCGACAAACGTCCCGCGCGATCCATGTACACTTTATGACCCGCGGCGCGAGCGCAAACTACTACGCGCGTAGCGCAGTATAGCGGCGGCGATTCGCACGCGAAACGTCTCAAATACCTCGCGTTCCGTTCGTACACCTATATACCTTGCCCGGGCCCTCGCGGCTTTCTCTCTCGCACTCTGCGCGCTCCCTTCCTCCCGACCTATTTCTCCCCTATACACCGGCCATTGTCCCAGCAGCGTCGGCCGGTCGGTCCATTTAAAGGGAAAAACCGGCTCGTCGCGGGCCAAGCACAGCTGTGCTCCCGCCTCCCGTGCCGGGCGCGTTTTTTGGAGGAGCCGACTCGGTCCGGCCGTCACCCCCCGGGGCGAAAACTCCGCGCGCCGCTGGCGTTTTTCCGGCAGGCACGTCGTGCGCCCTTCGTCCATCGCGTGGCCGTGAATTATGAACGCCCCGTCTCCCGCGGCTCATCTTCTCTCGCGCCGCGGGTCGCCGGTTCGTGTACCCACACACGGACCGTGGTTGGGGGTGCCCCCCCGGCCCCGGGGATTATGCGGGTTGGCAGGGGGGGGGGCAGGGGGGGGCCCCCCCCCCCCCCCCCGTGCGTGGCAGCAGCGGCGGATTTTCCGAGGACGCGACCATGTTGGATTATGTGGTGGAAAACAAAAATTTGGAATTCCATGCTACTATATAGGTTGGAAGCGAAGATGGGGACGGATGTTATTTTTCGGCGAATGGGAACAATGCTGACCACCAGTTGTATATACGTCGCTTTCGTCTTTTGCAACGTACAAGCAGAGCGGTCATTAGGTGTATATATTGTGGAAGGGTGTGACGGAAACGATCATCGGGGTAAGTTGCATCCGGTCGTCGCGCCGTACAGGTTATACTTATGTATGCTCTTGGTAATCAGCATCGATGCGGCGAACTCTGGGGGGAAGGGAAGGACTCGCTACAAGTACTTGATTGATTTTCACATTTATCAAACAGGGGCGGCTTTCGAGCGATTTTTAAAACCCCATTTTCGCGCGACGAAAAAAAAAAAACAACCAAAAAGTCCACGATAAGAGCGAGTGGGATTAAACGAGCTCGTTAAAAACTCATTTTTCAAACGCAGCCTGCATCAGCGTCCGAAAATGCAATTACTGTCGCAGAGAACGAAACACGTTCGTATAAAGTAGCCCACTGTACACGAGCACGTGGGAGAGAAAAACGAGCGGGTCAAGAAAAAAAAAAAAAAAAAAAAAAAAAAAAAAAGGAAGAAAAAAAAAAAGGGAAAAAAAAAAAACAGAGAAAAAAAAAAGAAAAAAAAAAAAAAAAAAAAAAAAAAAAAAAAAAAAAAAAAAAAAAAAAAAAAAAAAAAAAAATCGAGACGAGCGGACTTTAGCGGCGCTGCGTGTAATAGCGCGCCCGCGGTATGTGGCTCATACACGGGGCCCCCCAACGAGGGCGGATTATGACGAGACGCGCGGCAGCAGTACAACGCGGATGAAAAATTCTCATCTCCCTGTCTCTTTCTGTCCCTGCATCTCTGCAGCTCTCGGTGCGTAAAATTCGCAGGGGGGAGGAGGAGGAGGACGAGTGGGCTGTTACAGCGGCGAGGCAAAAAAAAAATGACAATAAAG
>JAPYYV010010770.1:0-15416 GCA_030522625.1 Copidosoma aretas | reverse complement strand
AAGGGCACCATGTACCATTTTTGTTGTAGCTATGTGATAGTAGAAAATCTGCGCTACATGCTGTCTCCATACTCATCTTTGGAGCCACTGTACTTTGGCTGCAGGTTCAAGCCCTTCGTAAAGCAAGGCTACATGAGCGGCGGGGCGGGTTACGTGCTCAGCCGAGCCGGTCTAGACAAGTTCGTCCTCCAGGCTCTGCCAAACGGAACTCTGTGCCGGCAGGATAACGCCGGGGCCGAAGACGTCGAGATGGGCAAGTGCCTGGAAAAGGTAAGCGTCCGGGCGATGGACACGCGCGATCCCCACGGCCGGGGCCGCTTTTTCCCTTTTGTGCCCGAGCACCATCTTATACCTGATCACACGAACAAGGACTTTTGGTACTGGAAGTACATATATTACGAGTCGAAGGATGGACTTGACTGTTGCTCCGACAGTGCAGTATCCTTTCACTACGTCAGTCCAAACATGATGTATGTGTTGGAGTACCTGGTTTATCATCTCCGGCCGTACGGCATTAGTCATGCGGTTCACGAGGAGCCCCAGACTGTCCAGATGGTCTCCCGAACCAGTGGGCTTTCTAGCACGTAGTCCAAGTTTCAACGCAGTCTAGTCACATGTGATCAACTAATAAGTTATTGAATACAATACTTTTTAGCACGTGTACAAAAGTGAAGAGTTTTTTATTCGTGAGTATGATTTTTCTGTATGTTAAAGTATACTAGGATTTTTTGCGTGACTGGAAAGAGCAAAGTGCAGGATTTTAAAACTGCTTCATCAAAGAGTGCGAGAAAAGCGCGATAGCGATAAGAATGTGGCTTTGTTGATAATAGTCGTGTACGCCTTTTTTAGAGTAGCTGTTTGATAAGAAGGAATTTCTGTTCTCTTTGAGGCTTGACTCGTTATGTTCATTTGTAAACAAACGATGAGAACAAAAATATGTTTTGATTCATTTTGATGACTGTTTAGAACTGATTTTGTATTTATGGAAACAAAGAATCAATGATATGTTTATATATCTATTATTTCTGAAGAGAAATATTTGATAGTTTTAAATGTATATTCTTATACTCGATTTTTATACGTGAGTGTGATGAATTATGTCATATTTTCATTTATTCCGATTTTTAGTAATGTACGATTGTGTGGTCCATAATACACGTGAATCTCGCATTTATAAAATTTATCGCGAATGTATGTTTTTATCAACATACTTAATTTATATTTAATTCGTTGAAATACTTTTGCTCTGTAGATTTTTCTAATCTAAAATTGGAATCTATTGAAAATTTATTGGCAGTGCCAGAATATCTGCGTCTAGTCTTTGCAGCAACTCTGTGTCATTGAATCATAATTTACAATTGTTCGATGAGAGTGCAAATTTGATGACAAGCTATGCGCCAAAAGAGTATATAATACGTATGTTGAGTTGGCCGATGTCGAGTTGGCTCCCAGAAGAGAATTTACTTTCTCTTGAAGGTCGAGTTGGCTCCCGGCTCATTAAGATGCACGGTCGAATTGGCTCCCGGGCCGATAAAGTGCATGGTCGAGTTGGCTCCCAGGTATAAAAAAGTGTGCACTGAAGTTTAATGAAAATTATTATTTTCAACATATTGGTGTGTTTAAAAAACAAAAGTATGTATTCAATGTCTAATGCTTGGTAAGATAAAAAAGCAGTACAATTACAAGATTTAAAAAATCTTGTAAAAAAATGTCCTTATCTTAAGTAACTTTTGATTTCTCTTTAGTACTGCGCATTTTAATGTAAACTTATATCTGAATTGCTTTTAATGCCTTGACAAACTGGAATAAATTTGAGTTGGACGTGTAGAACATGCTGTTGAAATATGAGTGGAATGACTCGCAATTATTTGTCGTTCCAGAAAGAGACGATGAAAATTTTGCCCAAATTTTGGGAGGTCTAGGTGCTTCGTCCTTGATGTAATTCTCAAGAATATAGTCACAAAAATCTTCAACTCTTCTGTTGAGATCCAACGAACCTTTATTCATAGCATTATTTCGCTTAATTACCTGTTCAAATACACACTTCTTTATGGACGGGAGCCAACTTGACCAAACGCCTTAATGACCCTTAAAGACCCGGGAGCCAACTCGACATTTTTATGACTTATAGGAGCGAACTCGACATCTCCGGTTGAGTTCACTCGCGATATTTTGTTAAACAATCAGAAAATCATCTAAGTGATTAAGCAAAATATTAATTTTATTTGCACAAATGCATGGCACTGAATGTTCTTCATTCATTAAAGCTTTAAGAATCTTTTTATTAAGTTTATAATGGTGCCTACATTACTACACTACGCGAAACGTACGTAAAATAATTACTTAATAATAGAGAGTTGTGTGAGCGGTTTTTTGAAACGCAATTGTGGCGTGTGGTTAAATTTGATGGATCAAATATTTGAGTCGACAAATAATCAGTAATACTTTTGATTGAGTTGTTCAAAAAATTTAATACAATTTTCATCTCTGAATTATTAAATTAGTTTTCATATGATTCTTATGAATTCAAAATTATTAAGAAAAAATTGAACGTAAGATCTTACTGGGTCGACGTTTAAAAAATCTGTATATATTGTGTATCATTCTAAGTTGACACTCCTTTACCCACTTTATACTTGCAACAAAGTATAAAAATAGACTGGAATACAAGTCCGTCTCTATACTTTTCGATCCTCGCAGACGAACTTGTACATTCATATTTGACTTGAATACTTGACATACTAAATTTTAAAATAAATTGTAAGTAAAAAAAAAAAAACTTGGAAAGAATATGAAAATGAAATTTGTATACTTAAATGATTGTATATCATTATAACTCATAGTAATGTAAATATTAAAATTTTTACAAGCTCAGCATTACTCAATGGAAATTGTTGAAAAATATGAACGATATTAGTAAGCAAATATCTTTATTCGTTATATTTGTAACTACTGTACATAAACATGGAGCGGCGCTAACTAGTTAAAGCTCTGGTCTCTCTTTTTTCATGAAACAAGTGTGTCGATTTCTTTCCTTTTCTTCAACAAAAATTAAATGAAACTCACCACCCATAATCTAAAAAAGTGATAGAACTTTCTGAGAACTAAATTTTAATCAATGATGAAAGTGATATTAAGAACTCGTTTATAAAGAAAAGAATAAATCTCATTTTCAGAATTTTTTATAGACATTTAGAAATTAAGATGAGCGTACTAGTCAAACGCGTGATTCATTAGGCGTTGGTCAATCAAAATAAGTTAAACGATACGCGTATTTAGTAAATAAAGAAGCATGTATGATCACGTACTTTGTATGGTGAAGAACGAGTGTAGGTACAGCACAGTATTTATTATAATAGAGCGATGAGTGATACTTTTGGATGGCTATACTTTTGCATTTGGTTATTAATATATAAAAGAATCTTTTATGAACGATTCTATATGATAAGTAATATGTATATCAGTTTTCAACTCATGCACGTGTAAGGAATAGCACGGATACTTTTTTTCCAAATTTCGCCAAAGCGATAAAATTGAATATGCATTCATGAAATATTTTATTCATTTCATAAATTGAAATATTTTGTCAATTTGTGATCACTTAAAAAGTATTTGAATTGATCATACAAATTTTATAAACCCAGTGTTAATGTCTTACAATGTAAATTTACGATTAATTTTATTGATTTATATGTAAACGCGATTCACGATTGAACGAAAAGGAACAAAAAACCGTGATGACATTGTAATTGAAGAAAAAAAATGTAATTTTTGCTCTTAGGAGTTAAAAAAAGGAAAAGGTTCTGAGGGATGGCATTTCAGAAGTAATTGTGAAAATAAAAAGTAAAAATAATAAAAAACACAATTTCAATGCAGAATCGGGTATATATGTATACACATAAAACTGTATTTTTTCGTAATATTAATATAATAATAGTAATAATCCCAGTAATGACGTTACTACCCAAGTAATAAATACTGTAGATACAGAGTTTTGAGTGTGGGCGTTGCTTATTTTCTTGCATGTGTAAGTAAAATTAATTATTAATTAAATGAGGAGGGGATATTAGGATTACTATGTACAAGACATTATTCTTTGT
Organism: Copidosoma aretas; assembly: GCA_030522625.1. Classification (NCBI taxonomy): domain Eukaryota; kingdom Metazoa; phylum Arthropoda; class Insecta; order Hymenoptera; family Encyrtidae; genus Copidosoma; species Copidosoma aretas. The sequence goes on along the minus strand of JAPYYV010010770.1, from coordinate 11,316 downwards.
ACTAATGCGGCTGACGGGCGGCTTTTTTCATTCGTCGTCGCGTCAGTCACGCCCCGCGGTGTTTCGATCTTTGTCTCTTTTTCTAAGTTACAGTTTTTTCGATCTCAAGCGCAGGAAAAATATTTTTTTGAAAGGAGAAATGAAGCGTTCAGGGAAGGAAAACTTTCTTCATTCATTTTTCCTCTCCTCTCATTTTTTCGCACGCTTTCTCAATCGCTAAACTTTTTTTCTTAATAATTACCTATTCTTTGCGATTTTTTTCATTAATTTTAATTACAAAACATCTTGGCCTTTTCTTATTTCATTTTTCTCAACGGGAAAACAATATTTTACACTATATTTTTCACGTATAATTTACACACACAGAAGTTCACCATTCCTTTTTATTTGACGCGAAACAAGCAAAGCTGAAAAAAAATGATCGGATTGCGTATATTTTTTCATGGACCTGAGGAAAACTGGACAACAGTTCGTACAAGTTTGTTAATTTACACGGTTATTCATAAATTTTTGATTTTTTCTAATTACTCACGCATAAGTCACTGTACGAGACATAACGTGTAAGGTAATGAAAAATAATTGAAAAAAATTCATCGAAATAATGGGGAATGGAGTCTAAGTTAAAATAAAATTAATTGATCGTGGGTACAATGGTTTTTTAACCTTTTTTTCGCTCAGTAGGTTATATGCATGTTTTTGTGTGTATAAGAAAGGGCAATGAGTATGAGGAAGATGCCACCTCTTACAATCTTTCTATAAAATTAAAAAACAACGTAATATCATTTTTTTGTTTTATATTACTTCATCGCTATTAATAATAAAAGCTTTGTACAAAAACTTGATTTACAATTAAAACATTTGGATACATAACTGTCTAAATTTTTTCTGATTTGTTTCTTATTTAATTATCTTAGCATTTCGCTATCATCATCATCATCACCGTCATCATCAACATTATCATTATTATTATATATCATCACCATCATCATCTTAATCGTCATCATCATTATCACCATCATCATCATCATCATCATCATCATCATTACCACCACCATTGACATACTTTCTTTATCATAATCGTCATCATCATTATCGTTATTATTCATTCTTTTTAAAATTGAACTATCTAAAGACATTAAGACTGCAAATAAAATATTTATTTGCTCCTCGGTGTCTTTCATGTTTTTTATTTTTCACGCCTTAACTAAATTTTTATTTTGTTCATTTGCGCTTGTTATCCTCTTATATAATTTGCATAATTGAGCATACAATACATACGCACATTCTAAAATTTCATTAATTGCGCATGTATCTTTCCGCCAACCATTTTATTTGTCCTTTTTTTTGAATTTTTTTTGTTTTGTTATATTTTTTTAGTTCTATAACCAAGAGCCTTTTTGTTTTCATAAACTTGTTTACTCCGCTCATCCTCCGTTAATCGTCTATTAATTTATATGATTAATTAATAATAATTAATGATAATTTTTTCCTTTTTCATTAGATCTCGACATTTATTCGAGATTGGTCATTTTTGTTATCCATATAATATTGCCTAAGAACACAACACTGTTTTTTCTATTCTTTCTTTTCTACAATGTCTGCATCAATTAGAAAAAGTGTAAAGGGAGCTTGTGCTTTAATCTTTTTCGTCGTCATATGTACTTTATGCATATAGTTAAATTATTCTCATACGTTATCGAGGCGACGCAATTTTTTTCACTTTAAGTAGATATTTATAATCCAAATCAGAATGCTAATAACAAAAAACGTTACAGGGGCTGTAAAAACGTTTAGCACCTGTTTTTTAAACGACACGTCGTGGTAAAAATCCGAATGTATCTTGTTTCACATGGGACTACATGCTAATGTAAAAAAAAAAGTCATGAAATGTAATTAACAATACAGCGATATTATTCTAATTTTCAATTCATTTAATTTAAAAAAAATATGGATAAAAATCGTTTATTGATATCGGCATTCTAGACTGTTTTATCAATCGCGTCGCTTTCGTACGTGCAAACGTCGGACACCTAATTTCGTCACTTTGTGAGTTAATACGTGTTTTTTGATTTTTCGTGCCCACGTTTTAGCCGTCGTACATCACGATTTCGTCATTAATTTAAAATAGCTACAGAATATTGGCAAGTCCGATTTTATTTCTTAAATACTATATCACAATAAATCGACCGAAAACGTAACTCATTTTTATTTAAAAAAAACAAAAATAAAAATATTTACTGTTAAAATACTATGAAGTATTAAATTTTTCGCATACATATTTATTATACGCAGCAGTTCAATCAGGATGCAATAAAAAAATGAAAAAAAAAATGTATAAAAACTTTTAATAGCAGCTCGCGAAATAATTAACATAACTTGATTTGAACTATTTATACATCTTAAAAAGTAAGTCAGAAAATTATAAAAAAAAAAAAAAAAAAAAAATTCGCACTTATGCTAAAATTCAAACAGAAGTTCATTATTCGTGTAATTTTCTCATGTCAAGATCGCTCCTCCCCGTTCCACTATTTACACATTATAATCTAGAACGAAATGCTGTTAAGTACGATTGAAATAACGATTAATTAACAGCAAGCTCATCTCGAACTTTCCAACCACACGCCAACTCGATGAAAAGAAGAAAAAGAGAACGTATCGTTTCTTTAAAAGAATAAAAGCTCAAAAATACGGGCAGGAATGGCTGATCTAAAATTTCTCCTTTTCCATCTCTCTCTCTCTCTCTCTCTCGGTTCTTAGCAAGGGCACGCGTGCGTTCATTGTGACAAAGGACAGTGGCCGTCGTTTGCCTATACCTTCGTCAAGCTCATCGCTCATCATCGTCACTCTACAATCTCTACAATATTTACTGGATTTATGTTACGGTAATGAGAGCCATCGAGGCAAAAGCCGACGAGAGCTGCGGTTGTCGCGTTCGCGTAGACGCTCTCAAAGATGATGCGGCGATAATGATGAGTAGTAGTAATAAAAGTAGCTGCCTCATGCTTGGAGATAAAAGGGAAGTAATTTTAGTTGCCGGGAAGTAGCAAGTAGTTGTTGTAGTAATAGTAGTAAAAGAAGAAGACGTGGTGTGGTGGTGGTGCTGATGGTCGCGACGCCAGGGTGTGGGTCAGACGAGGGCCGCCGTCGCGTGGTACAGCTGCATGAGCGCCTGGATGTGGACCGGCAGGCAGGACAATCGATCCTTCGTGTTGGCATCTACCGAGAGCCAGGATAGCGCGTTGTAGCCCTCCAGTACGTATCTACGAGGATAATTGAGGATTAAATATTCAAAGGTCCGCTAGTATGCTATCGTATGATACAATGATGATCATCTTACCTCAGCACATCTGTGGTGAAATGAGAGTCGAGGCCGTGCACGGTAACGGCGCTCTGCTGTTGCAGCAACTCGTCGCTGTTCTGCTGTACCGCGGGGCTGTGCAGGTGCAGGGCGTTCTTGAGGAAGACCGGACAGACACCCTCGAGGTGCGGACACGCGGCCCAGAACCACGAGGGCATGCGGCCCGTCGGGGCCGTCGAGACGAGGTAGCCCAGCGCCAGGGGCTGCTGCAGCAGCGGTCCGACCTCCTCCGCCTGATCCGTCCCGTTGGCCTGCAAACGCGCTCGTTATAGATAATCCATCTCGATGTGATAATTCAATTATCGCTCGCTATTTGTACATACCCTGGGCGTGTTGCTGCATGGGAAGGGACTGTCGCTGACGCCATCGTGGTTGCCGAGCCCGGAGCCGGGGCCGTCGCCCCCCAGGGGCGATCCCTCGGGCCTGCGGGGACTGCCGCTCGGACTCTGGCCGCCCCCGGCGCCCGGCTCCGGCCACACGCCGGAGAATATGTCGTTGAAGTCCGTCATGCCCTCCATGCCCTCGGGCAGGTCGTCGTGGAGCGCGGAAAAGAGCTCGTCGTCGCCCAGGTCCGGCTCGTTGATCTGCTGCTCGTTGAAGGCAGTCTGGGACGACTGTGGAAAGGTGGCGAGATGAAAATTTACTCGCCGCGCGTCGATCACGTTTTTTAAGCACAGCTCGGGTACTAACCTGCGTGGTGGCCGAGGTGGGGAAGACAAGGATATGGGTGCAGGTGACGTCCTGGGGCGTCGACAGCTGGCAATTGACCGAGGCCTGACTGAAGCGCTCGTCGGGCGCAAAGTGATCGGCCATCAGTCGGAGCGTGCTGTCGGGCTCGAGGGATACGAGGCAGGCGCTGAGTACGCAGGGCGCTGCCGTCGGGTAGAGCAGGTTGCACTGGCCGCAGATGTCTTTCAGGTGTTTCGACGCTTTCTGCAGGGCCTTGCGGGACAAAAGCCAGCTCCAGCCCTTCAGCTCGCCGTGGCCGATGCGACCGACTCGGCCCACCACTAGCCTCCATGGTTGTACCTGGTGATACGAAAAAAAAGAAAAAAAAAAAGAAAACAATGAGCTAGATCTTTTGCAACATTTATTTTTAATTGGATACGTATTGGTGCAAATGAATCCTTGTACTCACCCCTTGAGACATGATACCGAGTATGAAGTCCATGAGCTTCTGCAAGCCGGCACGGCGGGCCGAGGCTCGCTTCCGCCTCTTCCTGTTCGGTATGTCGATGTTGATCGTCGCGGTCTCGAATATCTCGCCCCTGTCGTCGGTGGCAACGGCCAGGAGCCAGGACTGATCCTCGCTGAGGCAGTAGCTCAAGTACAGGACGGCGCACTCCTCAGGGCCCTGGGTGCCGAACGAGTCTGGGGCTTCGCTCTTGCAGTGCAGTGGCGCCAGTACGTAGGCGGGCGCGTACAGGCGTATCAGGGCTCGGTTGCGTTCCTGAGGTGCAAGCAGAATGTTAGCTTGCAACTGCAAAATGAACCACAGTGGCCCACTGCACGACAACCGGGGCGTTTATAGACACTTTGTGTTCTTTTTTTTTTTTTTTGCTCTTATTTTTTTTTTGTTATTCAAAATTCTCATCGAAGCATGATACTTAGTTGTCTTCATTGAATCTCATAACTGATCAACCAATTTATAGTACAAATGGACAAAGAGTAAAATATTTTCTCTCGATTTACAAACCATCATAGAGCAGGCAAAATTCAATAGACAGAGAGGAGCTTCATCAGAAAAACAAATAACTACATCCCAACTAATTGTGTGGGTGCAAACAAAAAGTCGATACAAAAACTCACATCTTTGTTCTTGAGGAATAGATCCGCAGCCGCCGCGGTGCCGAAGCCCGTGAGGCTTCTGACGATAGAGTTGTGCGATAAAGGCCTACGCCCCTGCAAGAACACGTTAAGCGCCAGTGCCCTCATCTCATCCTGGATTTTCCGCCTCTCCCGCACCCGGCCCAGCTCCATTATGCTTTCCAACGATATGAGCTGACGAACGCACAATGTTTATCCATCTGTTCAAAAGCAACCCCCGACACGAGGTTTTTCAACCCAGCCACCACACTCACCTGCACGTTAATGTTTGCCCTGATGCCCTCGGGCATGCTGTTTACGGCCGCAGCGAAGGCACGCAGCAGCGCCAGGATAGCCAGCCTCCGGCGGTCGGGGCAGTCGGCGCCGCCGAGTGAGAACGGCTCAACCAGGTAGACGACCACCGACGGCAGCTCGAGCTCCTCGTCGTCGGGGCCGAATACCGCTGCCTGCTGCTGAGTCCCACCCGACATCGAGCCCTGAGCACCACCGCCCGCACTGGCCTGCGACGTTGGGTTCACGGTGTTGCCGGCCACGCCCGAGTTGACGGCGTTCGACGGCATCTCGCTGCGTGCGTTCTCGCCTTCTGGAAATAGTAGTGAGTATGCATTATTCTCGTTGACGGCTGACGAATGAACAAAAAAGAAAACGTGGATAGGTAGAAGAGGATCCATTACGGTGCTGTCCGTCAGACTGGTGCTCGTGCTTGCCGGGCAGACCGTCGGGGGTGGCGGGCATGGCGTCCGACGTGTTGCTGTTGGACTGGCCGTGCTTACCGCCCGTCACGTCACCGCTCTCGAACAGACTCCGGTCCTGTATCATTTGAGTGAGGTAGGGCGCCAGCCGGTTGTTGCACACCTGCGCGTACAGCCTGAGACACTCGCCGATCTGGTTCTCCCCGAGTATCTTGAACCACTCGTCGATCGGCTGCTGCTGCTGCTGTTGTTGTTGTTGTTGTTGTTGTTGTTGTTGTTGTTGTTGTTGTTGCTGCTGCTGCTGTTTACTGTTGTTGTTGTTATTGCCGGGGTTTGTGATGTAGAGCTTCTGGGCCGTGGACTTGCCGACGCGTATGATGCCGTCGCGCACCATTTTGCTGATGGGCGTGTGCTTGCCCAGCCGGCAGATCTCGTACGTCGTGGAGAGCTCGCGGAAGAACGACCTGACCTTTCCCACGATGCAGTCGTTGTCGGGTGCGAGTATCACGTACGCAACGTCCCGGGAGCCGGCGTAGGGCTCGAGCAGGAGTTTCTCCCAGTAGTTGAGCGCGTAGGGCGACAGCGAGAGCCAGTCCTTGTCGTAGCCGACGACGAGCGCGGGCACGGGCTGGGGCTCGCAGAGGTCCTTTGTGTCTCGGCTCGCGAGTTTGTGGAAGCCCCGCCACGTGAGTATCTGCACGGTGTAGGGCGCGTCCCACATTCGCGTGTTCTTCTTCTGCTGGATGGCTTCCTGCAGCAGGGGCAGCAGCGATTTCATGACGCGCACGATGTCACCGTTGCACTGGGGACCCTTGGCTCGGAGGAACGGCCAGCGATGGACGCTGCTCATGCGCTGGCTGCGGTCCACCGGGGAGCCTGTGGCGTGAGAAAATACGTATTGAGTGAATCGGTTGAGAACAGAGTTTTAAAAAGACTTGACTTTCCCTCATCTCATTCCCAATTTTAATTATTGTAATACTCTTTTTGTGAATATGACTTTATTTTGTTTATCTGACCGATCGATTGTGTATTTATTTTATATACTTGAAGTGTTTATCATACTCTTAATTTTTTACTTAAGCCCCGAGCCTTTGGTTTTTTTTTTCAATAAACTCAATAAACCTAATATTAACATGGATCTAACGTTGATAGCAATAATGTTTACCATCGAGTTTGCCCTGGTCGAGGGCAGCGAGAGACAGCTCGTTGCCGTCGCTGTACTCGAGCGCGTTGACGGTAAGCGAGCTGGGCTTGCTGCGGTTCGTGGTGTAGAGCCGAGCAGCCCTGTACAGACTGCTCGCCGAGCTCTGAACGACGAGGCACTGCTCGCGCAGCAGCTCGAGCACGCTCGGCGGCAGGACGTCTATCGTCTCGGTGTTGCTGCACTTCTTCGCGTCCACGCAGGCTATGGCCGCGAGGCTGGTCTTCTTCTTGTCCGCGGGATCCTCGGCCACGCCCGTTATCTCCTGCTCGTCCTCGTAAAACAGCCCGGCCTTGTGTGACAGCCGGCGGTTCACCACCGCGCTGAAGCCGCAGTTGCACTTTATCTGGTCGTCGTCCTGATGAGTATACGTTAAATTAGTACTTTCGTCACTCTTTACCACTAATTCGTAACTTCGTCGGATCTTCCAAGTGCGTTTATATACCCAAAATACGACGGCTGTGCATCAGAAGTTTCTTATTAGCAAATTAACAAAGCAATGAAAAAAACAACGATGCGGCCAGGCCTTCATGATATAAGGAAGAACGAACGAACGATCGAATGAATTGATGAGATTGTACCTGGAAGACATTGTTGCTGGTGGTCCACGAGCCCGTCAGATAGGTACCCGCGTCAGCGCCCTTGATGTTCCCAACGACCTTTGCACCGGCGTTACACACGCACAGACTGCAACTGTCAAAGTTGTGGTCGCGGAATATGTTGAGCGCGGTGTCGCCCAGGAGTATGTTGACGATCAGCGAGTTGGACTCGGGGGCGCGCAGGGGCCCCGGCGTCTCCGGCTCGATGCTGTTCAGGTTTTTGTTCAGGTAGGACGAGGTGGTCGAGGTCGCGGGCGAGGGCTGGTCGTAGGGCGGCGGGGGCGGCCGCACCGGCAATTGCGGCGACGGACGATGGTACGGCGGCGTCGCGCCCAGAATCTGGGTCGCCGGGCTCGAGGGCAGGAGCTGCTGCTGCTGCTGCTGCTGCTGGAGCATCTGCTGATGGAACTGATGCTGCGTCATGTGCTGATGCTGCAATTGCTGCTGCTGCTGTAGATGTTGCTGTTGCGGATGGGGTTGCTGCTGAACGGAGCTCGGTCGCACTGACTGTACGGACTTTTCTTGGCTGCTGAAAGTTGGGAGCGTTAATTTTGTCATCCATTATTACAGGTACAAGAAGCAACAGCTTTCGTTTGAAGTTTCGTTTTATTTTTAATTCAATCGTTCAAAAAAACAACTGATCGCTGATAAAATTATTTTAGTTGACGTAGTATTTAAAAAAAGCTTCGAAACAACGATGAAAAAAAAAAAATGTAAACTTACCCCTGACCGGGACCGGCGTTGCTGCACTGCCAGGACGTCCTGTAGACGCAGTGCGGGGGTAGCGTAATGGGCGGCAAACTTTGGCTGGGTAGGTTCGTGAGCGGCGCGTACTTGGACGACCCGACGAGCTTGCACATGGTGGGCGGCCTGAAGACGTACGACCAGTCCTCGATCGGCTCCTCGGGCGGCGAGCCCATGTTTGGATAGATATCGGGCTGCTGACGGTGCCGGGGCGTGCCGCCGTTGCCGTTGTACTCCATGAGATCGAGGCCACCGGGGCTCGGGTCGTTGATTATCTGGCCGGGCGACAGGTTGTCCAGCGACGGCGGTGTCGGGTACATCTTGGACAGCTCGTCCTGCCGCGGTGGCGTCCTATTCGTCACGCCTCCCCCGCGCACGCACGAGGCCGACGGTGGTGTCGAAGACGGCGGCGTCGAGGACGCGGCGCAGCCAAAGGCGCTCTTCGTGCTCGCCCCGACGCTGCCCGGGCCCGTGATGGTGTTGGTAATGCTGCCGGCGCCGTTGACGGTCATTCCCGCGCTCGTGCCGATGATACCCGTAGGGTTTGGGTTGGCATCGATCAGCCGGGTGCTGCCTCCACCGTCTGCCCCGTCGTGAGCCGCGCCCCCGCCCGATTTGTTCGAGTCGGGCGGCGTTTGCACCTGCAGCTGGTTGAGGTTCTGTAAAGACAGTATCTTAGAGTACAGATCTGCAATTCACTTCTTCGTTGTGAAAAAAATTAAATCCAGTATCCCATGGGTATCAAACTCTAGCCAAGAAATTTCGTATTGGCACGATCAATTCGCTACATATATGCGTATAGCGATATCACATTTAACTTTCTAATCCTGTTTCTTTTGAGGAATCTATTGTAAATTTGTTCACTAAACCACCATTATTCCTACGCTTTACGAAATGCCCGTTATTTTCATAAATCTCGCCAACCTCATTATGCGTCATTGTTACTTTTATTTGAACTTATAAATTATATATTTGTATTGGGCCTCTCCTCCGTTCTCATGAATGAATAAGCTTACGGTCTCGTCGCTGGAGTTGTCGGCGTCGGAGTTATCGAAGATCTGGTCCAAGTCCTTGTACGACGCCTGCAGGCCTTCGCTGGTGAATAGAGAGCTTGGCTTGGAGTCGTCTCGTTGCCTCTTGAGCGCGTCGACGCCGGTGCCGTTCTCCTCCCCGGTCGCATCGAACTCGTACGGATCCGGCCTCCCGCATTCCCCCTGGAATAATCAATACATTGACAATGTGCACATCACTCGAGGATTGTTAAAACCAAGATGACTGACGGGCATCGTTCCGGGCTCCTGCTTGATCTCGATCTTGGACATCGGGTTCTGGGCACCGGTCAGCGGCGAGGCCGCGTGTCCGAGCTCGACCTGGCCGTTGGCGCAGCTCGACGACGACAGCGACAGCGACGCGGAGGACGACAGCGACAGCGAAGTCGACGACGACATGGAGAGCGACGACGACGTCGGCATCGTCGCTGCCGATATCGTCGGGGGATAAAGGCTGGCGTTGCTCAGGACTCGGGGCTGGGGCCCGGGCAGCGCGGCCTTGAGCCGCTTGACCGGGTGGTTCATCCAGGCTTCCTGGGTCGAGTAGTCGTAGAGGTAGGGCAGCGAGAAGAGCTCGTCGACGACCAGGGCCTCCTCGTAGTCGCGGGAGGTGAGCAGGGGCCGTTTAAGGGTCGGCGGGGCCGGTGGCGCCTGGACCGCTTGCTGTTGCTGTAGCGACGCGGTCGCTGGGCTCGCCGCCACATGGGCGTTCACCGATTTCGGGCCCTGTGAATGAAACGGCGTTATTAAAACTATTCAAATGAGTGAGAGTTTCTTATCTATTTTATTTTTTTTTTATTCTGTACCACACACTGTAAATCTACAAGTGGGCTATTTTGGAATTTCTGCAAGTTTACAAAATGCATCATGGCAACGTTACTCAGTATTGGATGAACAATCGAATCGTGATTTATTATCCACTATTTTACTAGTTTTGTCCGATCAAACAATTTTAAACGGAAAAAATTGCTGCAAGATCTCACGAGTGTCTTATAAATTGATGACAGACATGTTCGGCATTGTACATTGTTTTTCTACATTGGTTTATTTCATTGAAAATTGTTCGATGTGCCATTTTATTCATACGATTTCAACGTGAGCTTTATTAACATTGTACGTGATACTCGCTTCAAGGTACTCGCAAAGTTTTCTCCTTAACCCAAAATTAAGTTAAAACAGCGAAAATGTATCCACCCTTTTTCTGTCAAATAATATTCCTTCCGATCAAAAATTGAGTAATTTATTCCAAAAACGTTTGGCACGATGGAAAGTTTCTGAATCATTTCCAAAACTTGTCAGTCCACGAGCAAACGGTGCTCTCGCACCCAGTTCGGCAGAAAAATCCGCACAAATGTCCAAAGACGAAAAACAGTGCCCGAGAAATAAAACCCCGGATCGAGATCGTGGCAAAGAAGAAGAAGAAGAAGAAGAAGAAGCGGACCTGCAGCGGCGTGAGCGGCGGCTGGGCCCCGCTGGTACTGGGCGGCTGGCTGCTCGACTGGGCCATCATGACCTGGGGACTGAGCAGACCGGCCTGCGTCGCCGCGGAGGACGGCTGCTGTAGGTGGCCACCGTCGGTCGGTGGTATGCTGCTAGGCGGCTCCGAGTGCGGGGTGGGCGAGGGCGCCGGCGAGGCTGGCGAGCCCACGGACGGCACCGCCCCCGCCGAAAGGTTGCTGCTCGCGTTGGTGTTGCCGCTGCACTCGTTGCCCGACGGGCGGGAGTAGGAGGGTGGGTTTCCGGGGCCACACTCCTGCGGCGTCTTCGGGCCGTCCGTTCGGCTGGTCGGCCGTCTGCGGGTGGACAGAAAGGGGGGGAGATTAGTTTTTTCCTTTTTTTTTTTTTT
>JAPYYV010010769.1:0-13046 GCA_030522625.1 Copidosoma aretas | reverse complement strand
TGCTGGGGCCCCCCGGGGTGTTTGGCCCGCCCCGGGCCATTTGGGGGGTTTTAATTGGGGCCCCCCCCCCCCCCCCTTCTGCTCCCACGACCGCCGGGAGCGAGCCCCGATACGCGCGCGAGTCCGATGCTTCGTCACCGTGAGTCGGCAGGAATTTTAATTTAGTCGTTGTGGACCAAGAGGGGGGTGTTTTCGCGCGTGAGCCGTTTGTTTATTCGTTCGACCAGCCAAGTAAACGTGATGACGCAAAATGTTGGGGGGAGGGAGAGGCCGAGCGAGCGGAAAAACCGACTACAGGCTGAAAACTCACGCGTGCGTACGCTGCTAGTAGGCTCTGAGCACAACTGGAGCTACGTGCGGTTCTCCCTCCCATCGGGGGGACAAACTCCCCGCCTCCGCGTACATATGTCGCGCGTCGAACCCAGCCCAATTACGCGTAAAACAGATGCGAGTGTGTTTTCGCGCGGAATGCTCGTAAAACCAAGCTCGCCGGGATGATCGCCGAAATGATAATCGTACGTGCGGGCGGCAAAGTTTTCGGCCCGTGAAATAACACTGCAACGTGCCCGCAATACCAATGGTTTCGATAATCACACGTACGCGTGATTCTCCCTGTAGCTTAAAAACCGACGCGCGTTTCGTCGTCCGCATCAGCAACCCCAGATCGATACACGATAACCCAGACGAATCGCGAGCGTTTCGATAAGTTTCAAACGCGCATTAGTACAACAGGGCAGCAGCGGTACAACCCGCGGGCTATCGCGTGCTCTCTCTGCGCGTGACTCGGCCGACGCTGGCGTACGCGCGCATGCCTCGCATTATTTAATATCGTACCTGCCCGGCGGCTCCGGAATACCGGGGAAATTTAGTCTCCTCCCTCCGCAATTTCGGATTTTCCGGTGGGGGACGAGAGGGACTCCTCTTAGCCACTGTGTCCACAGGACCTTCCAGAATTCCGACGTGAAAGTCGTCCCCTGGATCATGATGCGAGGGAACGGTCGTTTCGAGAGCGACTGGGACAAATCGAGCGCTGAGGCGACAAAATTTGCTCCTTTGGAAGCGGTACGATCGTACAAACGACGGGGAAGAAAATCAATGTCCCGCTACTTCCGATCGCGAGCCAAACGCTTTCCCCCCCCCCCCCCCCCCCAAAAAAATCGCTGCACCGCCGTTCCCCCAGCAGCTCCAAAAACGAATATTCGCAGCTGCACAACGTCCGCGCTCAATCCATCTCGCTCGCGTGCAATCACGGGCGGATTTCAGCGGCGCTCGTCCCGGCCCGCGTTCGACGCGGTCGACGCAAATATTGACGGCACTCGGCGGCTGAGGCGCGATCGTTCCCGACTCCCCTCGGCGCGGCGGGCGAAAAAAAAAACAAGGCGGGCCTACCGCGGTATGATTCCTGGGGCTCGTTGTAAACTTCTAGGGCATCACGCATAGCGCTGGGCGTACACACGAGCGGATACTCGGAGCTGGTAATTATGATTGAATTCGCGTTCAAACGTCCGACGAGTCTGAAAATAATTCCAAGCTTGGTTCACACGAACATCTCGCGCTACTCTCCGAAAGGGAATAACCAATCCCGTTCCGGAGCGAGGCCGGGAATTAGGGCGTAATCCGGGGAAAGGCGAGACGGAGCCGTCTTGGCTCGAGATAATATTCAATCCCGGAAAATGGACTCGCTCGTTGGCTCGGGAAAAGCGCGCCGGGGCAGAAAGAAAACTCACCCATACGCGCGCACCTCGGAGAATCGTCGCGTTTTCGCTTTGACATCTGGATAGACGCGCGCGCATGTATACGCACACACAGAGAGGGAGAGAGAGAGAGATGTAGCCTTTGCGAGAAGATGCATCAAAACACACCTACCCAAAGAGAGATGGAGGGAGGAAGATACGCGCGCGGTGCTTCGCGCCGCGGCCTGGGCCGCGGCCGGGCCCCCCCCCCCCGCCGCCGCCCCGTTCCCCCCCCCCCCCCCCCCGCCACCTGCTCAACTGCCGAGCCAGTGCTGCTGGCGTTGAATTATAAAGTCAAAACCGGGGCCGGCTCTTTCACGGGGGCTCGGCTGAGGGATGATGATGTATAAATGCGACTATTATACGAGTCTGCGTCGAGCGAGGGAGGGAGGCAGGTGTTACGCGCAGGAGAGAGTATACGCGATAAGTGTTTGAAATATTGAAAGCCGAGGGGCTGCGCATACAGCCTCACGTACGTATGCACCGTGCGTGCGTATAGGGTACGAGTAGAATGGCTTGCGCGCACGGGCGTGCTGCCTCGCGGTTCAATATCGCGCGTGAGGGTGGGTGGGGCCGAGATGACGTGGGTATTGCGAGTTGGCATCTATCACGGGCGCTTATCGCGAGAGGCCCGCCGAGGCAGACAGCGCGGGATACGGAGCGGGTCGATCTATCTGGTAACGTGGGCTGAAAAAAGTGCAAGCCCGTGTGTGTTTTCGGTCGGTGCTCGTGCCCCCCCCCCTCCCCCCCCGTTGCCCGCGCGATCAACTCCCAATCAGCTCTGCGCGCTCATTCGTACGGATACTCTGTTGTCTGTATCACAGTATACGTAGGAGCGCGCGGTGGCTCGGTCGGCTAGATCGTGGGTCGGCACGCGGGGGGGTAGATTCGACGCTATACGAGCGAGTACAACTCTGTGATTGCCACATGTGCTTTTTTTCACCACGCAACGCTCCTCGTGAAGGGGCGGGCGATCTTCTCACAGCAAAATTTGCCCTATTGGGAGAGGCCTCCCATTCCTATCCCTGTCCCAAGTGTCAAGTGCCTTGAGTAGTGGATCCTCGTGATACCCGGACACTATAATATACGAAAAAAAGTATGTGTAGACCTGCCGTCATTTCGTGAACATTATCAATGTTATTCGATCAACCGGGCGATCTGCGTGTATATTAAATTATTCATCCGCGAAATCACTCCCCGGAGCGCGAGGCGCGCGCGTGCAGTATTCGTGTGTATACAAACGCAAACAGAGAAATACACTCGAAAGGCGCGCGCGGTCTTTCGCTCTCGCATCGTGATAACTGTAACAGATGTCGCGCGTTTTCTATACGGTACGCGTTTGCGTATGCGGAGCGGGGAGGCGTGTATGGGCGCCACTCGCTTTTGAGCGAAAAGTCCAATGGAGCGTGGGAGCGCGAAATGATTCCGCGGAACAGAGGGAGAGGGGGCGAGTAAGGGGGGAGGGCTTAGCGAATGCTTTTCCCGCAATTGAACCGCTGCTATCGCTCGCTATACGCGCGAGTTTTTCGCAGCACACGCCAGATTAAGAGTTAAAGAGGAACGAGCTGCTGCTGCGGCCGCGAGTGTGCGCGCGTGGGGATTTTTTTTCTCCCCTTTTTTTTCGCGCACCCGTTCGTTCGCGGGGGATTCGTGACGAATCGGAGCGCGCGCGGCTCGTTTCGATTTTACCAATTATTTGTTTTGCCGCATTTGGCCGATCCATCCTGCGCTCGTTGGAAAACTTTACATCATATTTTTTTCGTTTTTTCCTCGCGACTCGGGAGGAACCATCGTTTTGGCAACGTTGATTCGAAGAATGATTCGGTGCTGGTGATTTATGAGAATGGGAGGGTGGACTCTCGAGATTTTTAATTTGAGCAGGGACACTTGGCACGAAATTTCATGCAAATTTCCGGTATAGAGCGAGAGGGAGAATTTTGACCCATTAAAAGGGGCAAGCGAGCGAAGAAAAACAGATTTCGAGATCCAGAAGTGTCTCCCCGTGCGTGGCCGGGTGCAGGGTTGGGGGCGGGAGGAGGAGGAGGTGCGGCGGAATACCAAGTAGACGAGGGCCGGACGTGAGGGAAATCGGATTATTTGCGCTGGCGAGCGAAAAACGAGAAGACGGAAAAAAAATACACACACCCCCCGAAATGCTAAAACGTTTGGCTTGACAATATGTCAGCTGCCGCTGCTGCCGCTGTGTCTTCTTCCAGTTCCTCCTTCATCCTCGCTGCCCCGTTTTTTCTCTTTTGACGAGCAGACGCGCCAGCTGTAAATAAAGCCGGTGTAAGTTAATACCTGGCACGGTGCGGACGATTCGAAAGGTTGGACAGTTTTCTGCTTAAAACAAAAAAGGAGCAAAAAGCTCAACGGGACACGCACGAATTTTCCCGGGCCCCCGTCTATCGTCCCTGAATACCGAGCGCGCCCGTGTCGGTTTCCTCCTCTTCCTGCGCTACGCGAATCCGCCCCCACCCCCGAAAAAGGCCCCGACCCCCTGCACCCGTAACCGCATCCGGGAGGAACCGACAGGAGCCGCAGATCTATTTCACCGACGGTCAGCTCTGCGTGCGCACACATGTATACCCAGGGCCGAATCGCGAGCGCGCCGAGACAATTTCCAGCCCCGGCATTTTTCAATCCCCCGTACGGACGCGTCTCCTCCGTGTGCTTGTAAATGGGCGGCCACGCCGAAATATACCCCTGCACAGCGATAGAGAGAGAGAGAGAGAGAGAGAGAGAGGACTGGGAGGGACCGCAGCGACCACCGGCATCGCGATTCGACGTCTCCCCCTCGGCCGCCGCAAAGATTCGACTCCGCGTACGCTTAATTAATCTTCCCGGGTCGTCCAGACCCCCCCGGCAGCTATTCACCGCGTCGTCCCGGGCGTTCGGAGCGGGGAAAATGGACGCCCGAAAAATGCGACGCGGATTTCAGAGCCTCGGGACGGCTCCGTTCGCGGTGGGTCTCGCGGTAGCGTTCCGCTCGATTCGCGAGATATATAACGCGCGAGGGGTGTGGGGGTACAAAGAGATCTGAAATTCGGGGGAGCGACGATAAGATGAACTTTTTTGCAAACGGCATCGTGCGCGGCTCGCGTTGACTTTGAGCAAACAGGCCAAAGGCGGCCGGAGATTCGCCGGGGGAGGGAAAAAGAAGAATCAATGCAAACAAGTCCGGGACGGACGGGCGGATATATATACACCGGTGCACGAGGAAAAAACGGACGCGGAGGAAGAAGCTGCTTCCGACGGAATAGGCAAGTGGGCCGCCCCCCCCTCCCCCTCCCCCTCCTTTTCTCTACCGGCTGCATCGCATCCAGTTCCAACTTTGCTCGGGGAGAGGGAGCGGCTCGGATCGCGCGAGAGGCAGATCGAACGAGAGCAGCGCCGGGGAGGAGGTCTCAAAGTGGATCGCTACGTATATATACCCACCCTCCAGCTCCCGAGGTGCATAATTCTCTTTCCCCGTATTCCCCGTGGTTTTCGGATTTCCCACCCCGAGCGCGCCGCCTCTGGCGTATGTATACTTTTTTCTTTTTTTTTCTCTCTCCTCTTTTCTCTTCATCGTCAGGAGGGGAAAGAAGAGGCGAGCGGTGGCGGCGAAAATTACGACTCGAAACTTTCCCGGTGGGCCTTTTTGCGCCGCGGGAGGAACTCGGGGATCGATCGCCGTCACTTGACTTCACCGCCTGGTGTCTCCGATCGCCGTGGCTACAGGCGGAGCACCGGGCGAAAATCGAGCGAGAGCCTCCCTCTCGTCGTTCCCGCGAGGAGCTCCGTCAACGATCGAGCGGACGTGAATGGAAATTGGCGGGCGATGAAACTTTCGTCGCGACTCGCGGGGGAGTTTGCGAAATTTCATCGCCGGCGGCTTTGTTGTGGATCGGGAGCGCGGCCGGCCGCGTGCACACGCACAATTTGTCAAATTGACGAGGGGGGGGGGGGGGGGGCCTGGGTTTTCGGTTTTTCATCCACCCGGGGGGGCCGCCCCCGGGGTAATTCTTATTCAATTTGTTCGCCCGGGGGGTAATCAAGTTTCGCCACCAGCACCGATATTGGCTTGTTATTGCCCTCTGCGAGGTCATTGTTATTAATTTCACACCGGCTTGTCGGCTATGAGGAAGATAAAGCAAGAGTTTTCAAAAAATCGCCGTAGCGAGAGAGAGAGAGAGAGGCCAAGTTCATAGCAAGTCCATCGTTATTCTTCCTTTATATTCCTTAGCAGTCACGTCGATGTGAAAAGTCTCCCGGTGCTTGATAAAAGCGAGCGAGAGAGCGGGGTGCCCGCACTTAAAGATTCGCCCGGAGACCGTAACTCGGGAGGGCCATTTTTCTTGCGCTTCCGCGTATTTCACGTTGCGGTGATTAACAAAGCTTTTTTAAAAAGAAACTTTCTTCCCGGAAAGCGGTTTAATTTCAAGCCACGAACGACCGCCTTTTCCTCTTCTTTTTTACTTTCCTGTACCGTACTGCTACCCCCTTTCTTTTCTCTCCCGAGAGTGAGATAATGTTTCTTCCTTTGCATTGTTTCCGCGTATTCCTCGATATTAGCCGAAAAGAGGGAAGGGAAGACGAAGGGGACACCGACTTGCACTTTAATGCAACTGCGCCCGTAATTTATCGCCGCGCCGCGCAGCTCCGCTAATAATATTTACGGTCTTACTTGCTGCTGCTGCCGTTTTATATTCAGCCGAGAAATTTCGTATCCCTCCGATTCAAACTTTTCTCCTTCAGATTATTAAAGTTTTGATGAATTGCAATCAATGGTTGTTTTTTAACTTTGAGCCGATATAATTACGTACCGTCGTAACTTATAATTACGCGTCTGTAAAACATCATTGAAAAAAATCGATCCCGCTCGAGAAACCTATTGGAATTCATATTACGGTGGATTAACTTACCACTCGGTCAGAAGATCTTGAAAAATTGGAGAATAATGAAATTTTCTTAACTGGAGTCCAAATAGTCACTCTAACTAGGAAAGTTGGCGTTTCAGTGGGAGAAACTCCGACGGGAGGGGGACGAACTTTAACTCGAAGCTCGCAGGAAATTTCCAAGTACCTGAAATACTTTTCCTCGCAGGCCTCGAGTGCCGAGCCCGGCAACTCCTGGGAGGGACACGAAATGACGGTTGAGCGTGAAAAAATAAGAAGAAAGGAGGAGACAGCAGGGGAAGAATAAAAGTCGAGAAACAAGAAAAAATGTCCGTAAAAGTGCAAAGCCGCTCAGTTTTCCGAGAAGTGAAAGTGTCTCTCTATTGGAAAGTATAGCCTATGCACATCCACTGACGAGCTTGCAAGCTCTCCGAGAATATTTTCAATGATTTAATTTGGAAAAATATCAGCAAATTATTGGCTAGTGATTTTTAAACTTTAACATTACACTTTGTATTATATTTTGGTCTGATTTGTCTTAGTAAAAATTTTACATACCGCCAATCGATTCACAAATTATATCTGTCTCAATCAAACGGATCACTTGTAGATTGCGGAAATTCTTCAATAATCTGTCATACACAATTAGTAAAGATAGAAATGCTTATTCATACGAAATTTTTCATATACAGACTTGTTGTATACATGTTTCGTGGATTAGTAGAAACAGTTGAATTGGTCAGACGCCTTGATTTTTGTTCGATGCTATATTGAGCTTAGAAAAAGAAAAGAAGTTTGCTTACACGCTTCTCTCTTCAATTTCTCTCGAAAGCTCGAGCTGGTGCTTTAGTCCCGTTTATTTAAAAAAATACAATCCACGATAACATCACGTCATCTGATTGTTTTTTGCGAATCTCTTACGTCTTCCTCGAGTGGACATCTCTTCGTGTGGACGAAAACGCGGATCTGCCTGGCCAACAATCCCAGAGATTTTGAGCAGCGGCTCAACATTACCAATTTTCCCCATTGGGAAAGAGTTCATCCTTTCTCCGATCAAAAAGTATTTCATAATTCGCATCATAACACTCAACAAACTTATACATCGCATTTAATACAAACATACTTTAATCATCAAATGTAAATCATTTCGTTTGAATAAACCCAGTTTTTTTGCCAAAGAGCTTTTTCCTGTCAACGCTGTTTCTTTTCATTGTGTACCGTATGTAAGGGATATTTATTTACGTAAGCTTTAATCAAGAGAGCGACGCCTGACCCCTGGGATCTTACTCTCTTAGCGACACAAACCCATTTTTATATAAAATGATTTTCACCTCATCTAGCAATCCTTGAAATTTGCATCGTCGCGCACGCAATATTAATACGTGCATTGGCAACTGTTTGCATTTGAATGCAATCACAGAGGTTCAATAGAATAAAAAAGAAATATAAGAAATTAATAGCTAACTGACAAGAAATCCAAGTAGTTGAGACTCATGAAAAGTTTACGAAAGTTTTAAGAAGCGACTTTTTATTTGTAGAAATGGCAAACGATTGGTATCATATTTAAGACACTGTGTCACGAACATACAAAAAACATTAAATTCAGCTGGAATGTGAAACAACAACAGAACGCCCGTCAAAATTAAACATCGATCGTAGCTGATAAAAAATTTCCCGACATCCTTCCTCTTCCTCTTCCAATACGCGCCGAACCAACACCCCAAAGTCAATAAACATATCGTCAACAAAACATAACCAACCGTGACGAGCAATTTGTTAAAGCAAACACGCCCTTGGCTGGCAACAACATTCGAGGAAGCCAGCTGTATTGATTATTTGCCCGCGCCACGAAAATAAAAGGAGCACCGCGCACAAAGTCGACGCGCCACCACCTACCTGTACACTTGTATATAAGAGTGTATATATATATACACGTGGTACTTTTCACCCGGAGAAAATAACGCCTTTCAGCACGTTTGAGCGGAGCCCGAGCTGGCGGAGCGTGAAATGAACGTCGGCCGTAATCTTTTCGGACGCGGGCCGCGGTAGATCAAGAGTAATCCCCTCGAGTGGATTTTTAATCCGCCATCGATACAGGAGCACGGCGAAACCCGGCCGAGCCCGAAGCGCCGGTGTATGCTACGGGGAAAAAAAACATTCGATAGCTTGCCACGCGCATACGTATAGGTGCAATAACAGTGATGACTTTTTTTCCCCCCCTCATCCCTACAGCGAATTCCTCGACGAAAGTTTCGACGACTGCCGAGCGAGTGTGTACACGCGCATAAGGTCCATACTTATCCTCCCGGAAAGTTCCGATGCATCCGATTAGCTGCAGTCGCAAAGTTGACTGATTTCCTCCTCGGTAGGTCGACTCCCCGCCGCGGCTTCCCGCACGCGCGCGCAACCAGATGGCATCTCCATTCCCGCTCCGAACTTTCCCATCCGCTAATGGACTAGCTCATCAGAGCCACCCGACTAACATCCACCTTCTTACGCGCGCGCCTCCTTTTTCCTCCCGGCTCGTCTGCGCTCAACAAACTCGTCTACCGCGCTCCCCACCACCTAATATCCGAATAAAAGACCCCCCCCCCCCTGGCCAAAAAGCTCGCGCACTCCTCCCGAGCGGTATACGATTGCAGCGTGGAAAATAGAAGAGGGCCGCGTAGAGTGCACCGCCGGCAAAAAATTCTCCGCTCTCTAATTAAACCGCGGGCCGAAAAAACGATGCAGCGCCCGCGGGAAATCCGATATACCCGTGCACTACCGCCTGTACGTCGAGCATGTTGCCGCTGGGTTATGGTGAGCAAAGAATCGGGGGGTGCATGATACAGGCAAACACACCACCCCCACCAATCCCCAGGCGACTCGGTCCGATCGGCCATAATTGGGGGGGGGGATCCAGGGAAGACGGCTGGATTACCGGGTCTCTCCGTGCGGCACAACGCAGGGGGAGCAGGTGTGCAACGGAAACTTACGCAAGGAACCTTCGGGGCTCTATTGTTCGCCCATTCGTCGTCGGTATGTATATATACAGGCAAAGTTGGCAACTCCGTCGGGATGAAATTAATTTTTGACCGACGAGGAAACACCGACTCCCGACCAAAGTTTAGCGTTAATTGCGCGTCATTTTAGCGCTTCTCCGATACCGCGGGGACGGGGGCGCATTCGAATACGTGAAATGCCGCCTCGGCTTGGGTTATGCGGAGGTGGGCGTGCGAAACTTTTCACTCGAGACGCGCTTATTCCTTCCGGGACTCACTCTCGTTGTATCGAATAAATTTAATCGTCCGAGTCATCGCGGCGTTTCCAAACCGCGGGCCGGCTGGGAACGATACCGCGAACGCGCACTCGCCCCCCGGGCCGTGTGTATCATATATAAGGTATTGCCAATCGACGCGAGATCGCGACGAAACGCCGAGATCCCGCAGGAAATCCCGGAAGAATGTGTTCTATCCTCGTTCGGAGGTACACGGTGCGACGGTGATCTCGTTACACGGAGGGGGAGGAGTCGGCAGATCGAGCGCGCTAAAGTCAGGGTCGACGGGGGTGGAGGCGAGCGGAAAATACCGGAGGAAAGATCGACGCTAAAACTCTCCCCCGCAACTTTGGGCGGCCTCTCTTCGGCGCGGATGTACGGATTCTCGCGCTCTGGAAATAAAGAGAGCGCGGGGGGTGGGAACTTGCAGACGGCGTCCTACGTTTGCGCGTCCCCCTCCCCCGGACGAACTTTCGCAAAGTCGGGGGATAGCAGCACCGGGAGAAGAACGTGCCCATTGAGGCGCGAAGCGCGGCAGAGGGCCTGGCTCGATCGTCGTCGTCTTCGGTCAGCCTGTCGCGCGGTCGAGAAGAGCTCCTTCTGATTTTTATCACCGGGGCCCTTTGATCAACGGGACCCACCAGCCCTGCGTCGGAGTTTCGCGAGCCCGCGCAACGGAGCGACTCGCGGCTGGACAGCTAATCGCGAGCAAACAGAGTGCCACGCGTGGCTGTATACGGGTGCGTCGCGCGAACAAGAGGAGGACTCCAATTACACCCCTACCCCATTTTCTTTGAATCCAAAGTGGTCGTCGTCGTCGTCGTGCAGTCGAGAGTTTGTTTGTAACTTCGTTAGCAGCGTTACTTCGAGTCCCCCGCGCTCCTGCTTAACAACTCTCGCAAGTTTCCCGCTGCGAAGAGACGCCGAGGAAAGATGTAGACGGGCGCGCGGTGCACGCGGAGAAAAGAGAGTCCAACACATGCGGAGAGACGGGGGACGGAGAGGCGGGGAGAAAAAAAAAAGGGCCACGAGCGTCGTCCCCTCCTTCTCGTTGTGCAACGATGTCCCGAGGCGGGAAGACTCGGAGAAACTACACCGTCGTCGTATGGTGCGAGCGGGGAATAACGGCGCGGGGCACCCTCTGTACAGCAGCACTCGGCACACGCCAAACGAGCCGCTCGTTCTTGACACGCGTGCGCGTGTGCGTCTCTGCGTGCGGTGGGCACTCCATTTCCTCGAGATCCGTTCGTTGCCGAGACCCATCGGCTCGAGCCGGCGCGAATCTCATGAAAATCCCCCTGGCGCTGTTGTCGGTGGTGCTTTCGAGCGATTTCCGGGAGAAGCCCTTGTATCCATCGAAATGCCACTTTGCCCGGTGTATACTTGTAGTTTTCTATCGATCACCCTGTACACGTATATATGTACGTACGTACAGGACGGCGCTCTTCCTGTCCCCGCTGTTGTTTTTTATTCATTGAAAAAGTTGAGCGCCGCCACAACTGGGATGCAAAAAAGTTTCCCCGCTCCGCGCGGAGAACAAAGTTCGCCGTACGGCGGCCGCGCACTTGAGAAATACGGAGCGGCCGTTTGGAGGACTGAATGAAAATGTTCTCCAACGCCAACTTTGGAAAAACACACCGCGGTCCCAGCGTGTATCCAAAGTGCACGCCCTTCCCGCACTTTTGGTACAGCGTGATCGAATCGCCATACGCCTGCCGTAAAAATTCATGACACCCCCCGCACTCGCAGGCAGAAACTCGAGGCTCGGAGAATAAACCAGCGGTCATCCGGAGGACGGCGGCTCAATCATCGGACGATTCGGACGCCAAGATCGATTCGCCCCCCCTCAAAGTAATGCGATCGCCGCGAAAATCACACCCCGGCAATTGGAAAAAAAAGGGGGGGGGGGCGGTGTAGGTGGTCCTCGAGGGCTCGTCGGCCGTCACATCCGACCGGCGGGCAGTGGCGCGTGATTGCGAATCAACCTTCGCGCCGCCAACCCCCGTCCCGAGATTTCGTTTATTTTTTACGAAGCTTCTCCTACCTCCTCCCGCGTCCACTTCGAGGCTAACTCAATTTCCCGGCTGGATACGCCTCCGACGTTCCCGTCGAGGTGCCTTGCACGGCTATGTCTGGGGCACTGCCGTTCGACGCGGGGAAATAGGGGGGGGGGGGGGTGTTCGAGGGGCGCGAGGGACAACGGAGCTTTGTCCCCCGAGTTAGTGCGAAAGCGTGTTTCGCCGGCGGCGATCGCGCGACGGGGACTCGTCCGTGGGAATTGATAAATATTATCATTGGAAATTAGAGCCACCCCCCCTTCGCGCGTGTCCGAAATGGAAAACCAACCCGAAGCGGCCGAGACTGTTTCGACGGTTTGGTAATCTCCCCCCGCGACAGGGGTGTCATTAAAGAGAAACGAGTCGCGGTTCGCCAGAGACACGAAAAATCGGCCGAGAGTGGATTGGAGGGAAAAAAATGGGAGGCGAAGAGACACGGGAGCCGGACCGAAGGATGGGCCGCTCGTGTCTCGCCCCTCGGCGCGGCGTTTTTACCAATTTACTCCGGCGAGCTTTCTCTTTCGGATTCGGAGGAACGGACCGCAGGGACGCACTCAATCTCGGGCTCCGCGGACCGGAGGGGATCGGGGGGAGAAAAACTTTCGGGCCGGAGGTGTAAGACGGTATATATTTCGGCGAAGCGGCGACGGACACCCCCTAGTTTTGATCCAACGGATGTTCGAGATTTCGAGCGAAACGGCGCGATAATCGTGTTGGGGGAAAACGAAGAGTCTCGAGAAATTTCTGGGAGAGAGTTTCCATCCCGTCTCTGCTGTATTCTCTTTCTCCCTTGCTTTCGCGTTTCTTTGGACCATCAGCTAGACGCGGGCGATACATTATGAATACGCGAATGCGCCACAAAGGGCGCGCAATTTATTTACCAGCGCCGGCCGCGCAGTACAGGGGAATTCGATTAGCCGGGAAGTTCCGAGAAAGACAGTCCCGACGCTTCGTCGGTCGGTAAAAACGCGAGGGCTCCGCGGCGGCATCTCGATCGGAGCAGAGTTCGCGGGGCGGCCATAAATGGGTAATGCCCGCAGCGCCCGAGAAGGATATACAGCCGCGACCGGTGGGGGTGGCAGGAGAGCCGGGGATATATGGAGGAGACAGAAAGAGA
>JAPYYV010010768.1:0-12359 GCA_030522625.1 Copidosoma aretas | reverse complement strand
AAACTGTAAATTTTTAAATAGAACTGTGTGAGAACTGTTAAAAACTGTAAATTAATATCATCAAATGGTTGCATTATTTCAATTTTGTCATGCCAACTTGACAGACGTAAATAATTTGAATAATAATAAAAATATTGCTTTATCAGACTGATTTATAAGTGTCACAACTGTACGCGGAAGGTTCGACAAATTTTAAAAACCTAATTCGCCGTAGCAGTTCCTCTTGGGTAGTGTGGGAACCTGTTTTATAAAAGAAAATTTAATCAATGCATTGTCGTTTATTATACTTTTATGACTTCTTTGTATAACAAGATAAGCGGACGAGTATGTGGAGATGTCGGTGGGGGAGCAAAATAAATTTGGTGAGGGACAAGTGAAGGAGCGAGGGGAAGCGTGGGGGAGCTTACCCAAGAAAAATTTTAGTCGAATTTCACGTAAAAATTAACAAATAACTCCGTAATTTATGGGGGAGCTGCGGAGAAGCTGCGGGGGAATGTCAGGGGAGCATGGGGGAGCGTAGGGGAGCGTGAAGGAGCGTGGGGGAGAACACCGACAGCTCTACACAATACAACAATATAATATAGGTAGATATATACATATACCCTAATTGATTAATCTGATTAATTTAAGTACACATTTTCACTTACATTTACTTACATTTACTTACATTATGGTTCCGCTCCTTGCGCGCTAATTCCTGTACTAAATTTAAAATGATGTAATTTTTTTTTAATTGATAACTTTTTTAGGCGCTGCTCGGTTGGAGACCAAAACGGTAGAAACGTACGGACGTACGTACATACCTATTGGCCTCGAGCGCAAAGTTTAAGGAGATCCCCCAGCTGAGCAACTTGAAAACTTTTGGTCGGACTAGACGAGGACAGTATTATGAATTAGTTTCCATGCTTTTGCTGAGAAGCGACTTTTGAGGCTTGGTCATCTGGCGATTGAGCCAGAAATATGTGCATATATAGTACTGTCCTTATCTAGTTCCACTAATTGTTCCCAAAATGCTTGACTAGAGGCGCTATTCCAAGTTTGTGCTCGAGGCCGTAATATACACTGCAACTCTGAAGTTAAGCAACATAAGTAGATGGGTGCACAGAAAAAAATTCGGCAGTGTTGGACCACTGTATTTCTTGGACGTAAATAGGTTCAGTGATATTAAGTCACAACAGCGTAATATTTTAAGCAAAATACCACAATTCCTACACCGAAATTGCTCCGTAAAACGCTGTTCTACTACAGTGCACCTTAGCGAGCGCCGCGCAGGATGTTTTGATGTACGAGACTTTAGGGAAACACAGCTGTGGGAGCGCAAGTCTTGACTCGATCAACATCAAAGTTAATTGACAGTGACTACCAACTTTGAGGTCGAGCAGCGCAGCGTGTGCTTGGAGTATATTTCATATCAAAACATACGAGCCACGATAGTTTTAATGTCGCAATAAATACACCGACATGTACATGAATAATTAATTTGTAGATGCGGTTATTGAATAATAATAAACTTATCATATTTTGGACTCCGAATTCTTTTTTTATATCATGAATAATACAATTTTCGTTATAAATTTATATTGATATATTTTACATATTTTTATATTTAATTATATTTTCCGTTAATTCAAATACCAATTAATATCAGAATATGAATGCATAAAAACTTTTTTATTGAAAGTGACACTAAAAAATCGATTTTAAAAACCATTAAGCTCACCGGCAGTTTTCAAATTTAAACTGTAATGAGCTTTAGCTCGTTCTTTTGATAGTACAATCAAAGAAGAATTAATGTTAATTCTTAAGTCATTCAAAATCATTTGAACAATTTTTGAAATCCTATTATACATTAATACAGAGGCCAACACAAACACCCAAGGATTTTCCTAAAAATGGTAGATGTAATTTTTTTTGTAAATATATTACGATGTTTCATCAAATAATACATTTAGTAGAATGTTTGCTATTTAGAAACAAAAATTTCAATAAATTATGTTTCAAAATAATTGATGTACTAATTTTTTGAAGATAAATTTTTTCATATTCTTTTATTCATGATTATAACAAAAATCATGCAAATAGATATTTATTATTTTAATTGAGACAATAGATTCTTTTGGGAAAAAATTAATTTATCAAGTTATGCAAAAATATGACAAATAATAAAAAATGATTATTGTAAACTATACATCATAACGAGTTGCAACATATACATAATTATCAATTGTACAAGTGACGCATGGCCCAATAGTATGGACTAATTTTGCATCGACAATTGCTCTTGGATTTTCTTTTATGATAACCTTATACGCATGATAATTATGATTAAAATATAAAGAATCAACATCGCTCACTAAGAAGTAGATTCGTTCAAATATCTTGTAAACTTTCGTTATTTTAATAAATGTTGGTCCTTTATCATTGACAGACGTGGTGATTATAGAGCCTTTAGAATATTTTTTTCGTACAATATTGAAATTTTTGTAAGAATCAGCTTTTGAGAAGATGGTAAAAAATTGTTAATAGCATGATCAGATAACTTTTCTATCGGCCCTAATGTAATGTAATCAGTCACAATTGAAATTGTTTCTTTTAAATAACATCGTCTGAGCTGGTACCTAAGCCCGATCGTAAATGGTAAAATTCACTAATAGCTTATTTCTTTTTATCATTTATGGCATGTATACCAAGAAGTGCATTGTAGGTTTCAACGTGCCAAAATATTTTATATATAATTCATTGTGTTGCTTTATGAACCATTTTAAATGTGAAATGTCGGCTATTACAAACCTTGGTAATATCAAAATCCCAACTATTTGTCTTAGTATCAAGTAAAAATCCTAATATTTATTTTTAGGAGGTACCAAATCGCCAAAAATCAGGCCCAGATATCTACTGAGGCAAAGTATTTTCGAAGCCCACTGCTTCAGTTTTACTTTTCACGCATTTTATCTTGTTTCTTTTGTTTTTCAGTTTCTTTTAAAATTGGACGCTGCTTGTGTGTCGATTCATTATCACCGTAATTAAAAAATTGAATTCGATTATTTAAAATGTTCAAAGAAAACAATTTCTCTTCATATATTAAACATGTCAATATTTTTGAAAGGCTGTAGTTTAAGACACCCTGGGAAAGATCATGCATTAAATCCCCAGATTTATTTTAAACAATATTATAATCAATCAATTTTATTAAAACACCAAACTGCTATACACCTATTTTCACTGAATTCTGTTTAATATCTGCAATATCATTATTTGTATTACGTAGTAATGTTAGACTTTCCTTTGATATTAAATGACATTCGGATGCGGTTGTTTGGCATATTATGCAGTACCTGGTTGCAGTAAAACTTTCGGTAAATCCACCTATCGAATTCAAAGCGAGATAATCGCCTAATAATATAGCACAACAAAAATATATCATGATTTTTTCATTATTAAAGTTGAATTCAATTCCCCTACTACAAAGTATGTTTATTTCGTAAATTATTGACCCAAAAACAGCCTGGTTTCCAAAAAGTTTTTTGTGATTTGCACAAAATATTCTAATAACAAAAATATTGGTCATTTTCACCACCAAATAAGAAGGAAGAAAAGGAAATGATACGTCAGCCTCACTCAATTGTTATGCCCCTGAATGGATTCCAAAGAATCGCTGACTTCAAAGTCATCATAGTAGAGAGTTAAAGGAAAAACGTACTTTTTATGTGCACGTGCCTATACCTATTCAGCCATAAATTTCCTTGCAACAGATTAGAAATAGCAGATTTTACGTTTCTCAATTCATTAATGTATCTTAAAATATCATCTAAAACACCAGGCGTACTCAAAACATGTGTTGAAGAATTACGTATCGGCACGGAAACAGCAAAGGTATATTTTTCCTGTAATTCTATGTTTGTATGATCTTTAATTATAAATAATTTAGTACTGCCAACTTCATATATATGTGGCGGGAAAAAGTAACTGGATTTCGAACACTTTTTAAACCGCAAATGTTCGGTCGAAAAATTGCTGATCAAATATTTGTTATTATCCAAAACTATACAAGTAACATCACTATAGGGTTTACCATTAGGTAGATCTATTAATTCAGATGAAATCTTTTTCTTCTGATATGGAATTACTGACTAAGATAGTAATTTATTGATATTTTCAATGATTCCCTGAGCCACATTGCGAGAAACATATGGATTGTTATGCAAACATAAAGTAAACTTTAAAATGTCTCTTTCTAAATATTCGCAATTCATTTTAGGAAAAATTGTATTTTAAAACCGTATGAATGATTTACTATTTCAAAAATTTTTGTGCTTCAACTGTATTAGAATTTGACAATCCTGTAGCAAAGTTTGTAACTGAAGCGTACAAGCCTTTATCAATAATTTTATACATATAAAACATCAAAAACTGATGAATATGCTTTGCGATTTTTGAGCCACATTCAGTGCTAATACTGCAAATTGCCAATCTTATTATATAAATCAATACATTTCAATGTATCATCACTATTATACACACAAGTCCCACTAACAAACACATTACTTCTGATTCTATCAGTTAATTTTCCAGATATTACTATACACGGCTGTACTTCAGCAACACCAAATTGAGCATAATGGTTTTTCAAGTTTTGGTAGGTGGCTTCTATGTTTTCCTTACTGGCCAAGTTTTCATAATTCTGTAACAAATATATAAAAACATTGCATTGATGTACATGCCTATAATAAAAGTGTTATTTACAGTTCAAATACAGGTAAATTATTGTACTATACATTTATATACATACATTCCTACTTGCGCGTACTTGACTCAAATAATCTCTTATTTTCAAATAACTAGAAAGTTATCAATTGCTATTTGAAAAACAAAAGTCACTTGAAATATAAAAAAAAGTTCTCTAATGGAAATGTAAGGAGAAAATTGTATGAATTATTAAATAATATGAAACCATCTCAAAACAAATATAGTAAATATGTATATTTACAAAGGCATACCTTTATGGAGAGGAATCTGACCAGCAAATAAGTTTTATGAATATATCATGGTTAAAATTTATGTATCACATGATAAAGATGAAATTACCATGCATTGTATAACCTTGATTGTTTATTGAACCACAGATAGGGTTAGCATTTGGAAAATTAAGATTAGGAGGTGATAGGTCAATCGTTATGTGCAAGGGGGAAAAAATAAAAATGGTCAAATAGAACATATTTCCACATCAAAATATTGATTTATTCCTTGAAACACAAAGAATTGTCGTCAACTCTTATTTTGGCAAGTAAATAGCGATTTGTCCAATAATGATTGTCTGAAAGATACGATCATCTGTGCATGATCAAAACAACGTTGTCGATAAGTTAGGAAATTGTATGTATGCTTCAGATTGGATAGCTTACTACACATTGTTACGAATTAAATAGATATTATTTTGATGAAACAAGAGTTGACGACAATTTTTTGTGTTTCAAGGAATAAATCAAGCCCAAGTTGAAGTCGATTGCACGAAAACTCTCGGAGATAAATGGGAAATACGATTTCAAATAAGTGATGCACAATCGTATTTCCCATTTTTCTCCGCGAGTTTTCGATCAATCAATGAAAACTTGAGCTTGATTTACTCCTTGAAATGTAAAGAATCGTCGTTAACTCTTTATTTTTCGATAAAATAGCTAGTCATTTAATAAATAGTGTTATACAGCTGTAAAATCAAATCGTCCTCACCGATGAGGTAGAAAACTTCAACTATCCCCAGACTGCCCTTAACTTGTGAATCAATCAGCCTCTTCAAGGAATTATGTCACGTCTTTGCATTGCCATATAAATTGGTTTATCGATTGATTAACTTGATCGTTGAATCTTCTAATTGAGCACAAAATAGGGTAATAACTAAAAATCTTGTAAATTTTATGGAAATAAATCTTATCGCAAAACTATGTCTGAATCTTACAGTAAGGTACAGTAAGAACGAAAACAAGCGAGGAACATACAATATTGGTTATGTTACCTATTTACTCAGAAATCATAACTACATATGTAAACGAGAACGTGCTTATACATGTAGCTATACTAAACCATAAACTTGGTAGTCAATGACTACACGGAGAGAAAAATAATGGCTCGCTAGCATAAAGGCCATGGGGCTGGCAACTTTTCGTCAGGCGATGCCTGCGCAGCGTAGCTGCTATGTGCTACTGGCCACTCTTTGATGGCTCGCCAGTGTCGCGCGTCGCCGCGATTGACATGCGCTATAACAGTGATGTTATGGGGAGAAGCATAGCTGCACGTGCTTTATTTACATCTAAAGTACGGCCATGACGCGTGGTCTCCGATATCGCTGACGCATAACTATAGTCACTGGCGAGTTGCATAGACGGCGATGGGATATTTCCATCGGCCTCCATGCGTTTGATCTCTCGTCACATATATTTTCACATCTGCTCGTGTTAGAGTATACTTTGTTTTTAACGCCTGTTATAACGCATTGTTTATTTTTCATCGCTCACACTTTAAGTTTTTATATATTGAAGCGAGGATTTATTTAACTGCTGATCATGGACAGCTATATGTAATGTTTGTCAATTACAATAGTTGAAAGAGTGCGGTGTATAGGATCCAAGTATATCCTTTCTTTTTCAAACAATATATACTTGTAAATGTTGATTATGTGATTCGGACATTGCCGTGTTTAACCATTGTGAAATCTAAAACGAGGTTTATTGCAACACGACATGATTTGTAAGATGCATACTGTTCAAATATGACTTTAGTAAAATGCAACAATCAAATCATAGATATTATTTTGATACGATGTGTGATATATTCAAAATAAATTAAGTCATCCACTCATTAAAGATGGAAATTAACTGTATATATTTACATCGGCATTTCATCTTAGGTATTCTATTGTTCAATAACACTTATTTCAATAATTCCTAGATAACTCTTCGTATTTAATAACACATATCAAATTATTAATTTTTAGAAGTCACTAAATGTTTAAATCTGTCAGTACCAGGGTTCTAAAATATTTAATTTCTCAATTAAACAATTACAATTTAAATATAATCCTCAATTAAAAATTATTTTAATCAACAATTAAATTTTATTATTAATTGAATGTTCTTTCAATTAAAAATAAAATGTAATTGTTAATTCAAATACCAATGATAAAATTTAAGGAAAACAAGGTGTGCTGACTAGACAACCTAAATTCGGTAATTTCCGCGCCTTCCTAATTTGTGCCATGATTGTCTCAATTTTACGACGTTTAATTGGCTACTGACCTCAGCAACGATTGATTGATTATATTATTGGTAAGATGCACGTGAGCCAGAATGGCTTCTACACCAATGGAAAGTGAGGTACACTATGCCTATACGTGTAGATAGTTTAGTATGAGGATGGTGACCTAGCAAGCTCAAATAATATTGCGCCAGGCAGGAGAGCCTCCAGTTTACATTGTTGTATACCTATATATACTATATATATACTGTATACTATGGATACCTATAGGTATCGATATTTTGAGCGCTCTGATTGGCTAGAGTCTCTCCTTCCTGGCGCCCTCTTATCGGTCAAAAGTCGTCAGTGACCATCCTCATACCGTGTAACAATCCCACAGTATAAACAGTAAATCTATAAATATACCAAGTCCAAACGGCCATAAGTGATACAATTCGAGCGTGCGGAATTGTAAATAGCTATATGGGCAAAACCGAAAACCACAGTATCCTAAATTTCAAGTTATTTAACCAAGTAACAAGAGGAGAGCAAGTAAATAATGTAATAATTAAAAAAATAACTGATCAAGTAGCAACATAACCTAAATCCCAAGCTCTTCAACTCAGTAACCCGGGGGCTAGTTAATAATAAAATATTTAAATAAATCACTGATTCAATAACAACATAACCTGAATTCTAAACTCTTTAACCCGGTAACCCGAGGGACAGCAAGTTATTTATAAAATATTCAAATCAATTAATGAATAAATAACCCCATAACCTGAATCTCAAGCTTTTTAACCCAGTAACCGGGGGGACAGAAAGTTAATAATATAACAATTAAATAAATTACTGATTAAACAAAACATAACCTTAATCCCAATCTTTTTAACCCTGAATCCCGGGGGACAGCGAGTAAATAGTACATAAATTAAATAAATTACTCATTCAATAACAACATAACCTACACCCCAAGCTCTTTAACCTAGTAATCCGGGGGACAGCAAGTAAAAAATACAATAAATAAATAAATAACTGATTCAATAACAACATAACCTAAATCCTAAGCTTTTGAACTCAGTAACCCGGGGGACAGCGAGCTAACAATGTAATAATTAGACAACTTACTGATTTAATAACAACATCACCTAAATCCCAAGCTCTTTAACCCAGTAACCCAAGAAAGAGTGAGTTGATAATATATCAACTAATACATTACTATAAAAATAACAAAATTACTTTAATCTCAAGCTTTTTAGCCTAGTAACCCGGAAACGTAAGTTCTTATTATATTATAATTAAATTATGAAGCCAGGAATGTAGGCTACTTTGCTACTTTAATATTCAGCGTGCTATCTCCCAGATTACTAGATTAAAAAGCTTGGGATTTGGGTTATCTTGTTATTTTTATAATAATTTATTTTCTGAATATGTAATTTACTCGATGTCTCTAAGTTAATAGGTTAAAAAGCTTGGGATTTAGGTTACGGTGTCATTAAATCATTTATTGATTCAAACATTTCATTTATAATCCGCTGTTCTCTGGGTCACAGGGTTAAAAAGCTTGAGATGTAGGTTATGTTGTTATTATTAAAATAATTTATGTAATTGTTATATTGTTTACTAGCTGTCTCTCGGGTTACTGGGTTGAAGAGCTTATGATTTACGTCATGTTGTTATTAAATCAGTAATTTATTTAATCATTATATTGTTTACTCGCTGTCCCCCGGGTTACTGGGTTAAAGAGCTTGGGATTTAGGTTATGTTGTTATTTAATCAGCAATTTATGTAATTATTACAATTTTTACCTGCTGTCCCCCAGGTTTCTTGGTTAAAAATCTTGGTTTTTACGATACTAGATTTTTACTGTTTAGCCCATACATACATTTTAAGTTCTGCACGCTTGAATTGTATCACTTATGGCCGTGTTTACTTGCTATATCTACAGCCTTACTGTTTATACTGCGGCATCGTTACACGTTGTACTACAATATCTACCCGTATAGGCAGTAAATACTACACTTTGGATCGGTGTATAAGCCACTCTGACGTGAGCACACCTCTCTTCCATACACCATGATCCTACTGGTTTCGAGACTATTCGCTAATACTGCTTTACTACCTAAAAGCACAATCACAAGAGAAGTATTGGGTGATATATCTATATCAGTAAAAACCTTGAAGCATATACTACTGAAGGCAGCATTCAGTAAGAAAAATGTGTCGCTAGGCAGGAGAATTATAATGACATGAACTCTCTTTCTAGCAATGCGTTGGCGCTGATTGGTTTAATCATCTTTCTATATTTAGCTGTAACCAATCAACACATTGCTAGAAAGAGATGTATCACCGAATGCAGGTTGTCTAGTGAGCACACCTTGTTTTCCTGACATCATGAGTAAGATATTACGTTAGCGCCAAAAAGACATAATGCAATGCATTCATATGGAGGTTTTTTATACAGACGTGACAGCGCGACACATTACCATTGGTTTTATATAAGACTGCATGACACTGTCGCACCTATGTGAATACAAGCTTCATGATATCTTACTAGTTAATAGCATGATAAAAGGATAGCAAAGCGTCGCGATAAGGTAAATAAGCAGTATTTAAGCAAACTATGTTTGAGCTGTAATTGTCCTAGAAAGGCTAAGAGAGTGCCATATTGTTCTGAGGGGAAATGTGATTGACTCAAAGCCCAAATGGTTCTCGCTTAGAACGAGCACTGATTGGCTGTTTTCACTCAGCTACGCATTGCCACATGCTCTTATCCCTTAATTATGGTTGATAGTTTATACCGTTTGCAGAACATAGCTTTAGGTGGCTTCAGCCTAATTGGTTAAAAAAAATTCGGCCGTGAAAAATTTCGCAGCGTGTATTTTGACCCTTACCTAGGGGTGGTATTCCGTAACTTCACTCCACACACTAGCAAGTAAGATCTAAAAGTTGACGTCACGTAATAATGGATAAGTACCGAGCCATTTATTTGAGTCGTTAAATTGAATAGATGGTTAGTATAATTATTCTAGCACTATATTGTGTAATTTCCATCTTGTACGCGATTTCATGACTTTTCAAATTTCATTAATTTCTTACGCAAAGACGATGCACTTTATTAAAAAGTCACATAAACATTTTTTTCTTCGAATATGACGTTGCATGATAAAAAACTTTTTTCTAGCGAAAATCGTGGAATTTTGAATGATGATCCGCCATACTGGATCCACCGTTTTAAATATTTCAATTTTTGTATAAGATTTCGAGTTATCACTCCGGAATAAGTTTAAAATCGTATTGAAAAAAAAGGTATGAGAAAAATGCTTGAATACAGCTTTTTTTTACTTAACCTGACAAAAAAGTTATTTAAACTTTTTAACTTTAAAATGAAGGCTTAAACCAGCTTACAAAATTTTGGAAGTATTTTTAAACGATCTATATAAAAATACGCAAAATCGTGTACTTTTTTTTTTCTTTTCTATCAGCTAATAAGTTTGCAAGTTTAGCCTTTAAACAAAAGTTTAATTTTTATACCACCACTTACCCTGTTCACGTGACTCTAGAACGCTTAAATTCTAGGTAAGTTTTAGTCTCACCAAGTACTAACGATAACTCTACTTTTCAACTAAAATTTTTTTTAATTGTACGGGTTGTCGTGGAATGCCCTATGTATCTTCCTATATAATATAGTTAATTTGTGTAGGTCGTAAGTAATAGCCCTTTTACGCCCCCCACATGTTTTTTCACATGGTTATTTTTAATAATTTTTTTTTTTAAGTCCCCCCCAACCCGCCCCCCTTTTTTTTTTCAATTTCCCCCCCCCCCCCCCCGCAACCACTACTTATTTTTACTATAGCCCTCCTACGCCCCCTCCGTCATCCTAACCATTTTAACTATAGCTGAAGATGGCTGACGTCACCCAAAAGACATATTCTCGCCGAAGTCTCCCATAAAAGACGAAGTATTACGATAACAGGCAAATCCTTTCATCAAAGCCCTTTAACATTGTCGAACATTCACGAAAACAATCGATTGCAGCTGAAGCCGCTCCTTCACAGCCCCTCGGGATTCTCCGTTTTTCCCGCACGTCTTATTTGGCAAATAGACAGAGGCACAACAATGAAACGTGACCATTAGTAATACAACTGATGAAACAGATAACGGAACACCCGCACGCTCGAGCTCAATACGAAATAAAAATAAAATATAATTTAAACACCTACAACCAAATAACCAAATAGACTCGCCCGCTTCCACTGTCTATTAATAGATCATTTATTTACTAAGAGTGTAAGCAGATAAGTATATCGGGTTTTGGAATAAAGAACATGGAATAATACCCTGTATCATACACTAACAACACCCTATTACAGGTATCGGGCAGAGCAACCGATTCATGCACATAATGCAAAAAAAAGCCAGGTATATGCAAACCATGATTGTGCTGTAGTTCAGCAAACTATATCTGAACAGTGATAGGCTAAGATCTCCTAATCGGAAACCATATTTTTTCATACAAAACATGATTAGCAATATGTTTTTGTGTATTATACTTTTGATCATGATGTAAATAGACAAGGTTTGCTGTATAGCACCTGCTTTTGATAACGGAGAAAACCAATTAGATTTTAGGGCAATAAAGCTCCAATTTTGTCAAAAAGAAAACATGTGTTTTAATACAATGTTCTACTACAGTAAAAATAACCAACATTTCTGTACGGAGGCAGGAAATACAAAACGTGACCGTCAGTAATACAGCTGATAAAACAGATACTTATCCGAAACCCGTACACTTTACCTCATTACGTAATTCATATAAAATGAAATCCAAGCACGTATAAACGAATAACCAAATAGACTCTCCCACTAACACTGTTTGTTCATGAATAGTTCAGTTAGTAATTCAGAATGTAAGCAGAGTAGTCTATTGGATTTCGGGATAACATACATATGATGATCACACCTTATTACAGGAATTGGACAGAGCAACCGACTCATGTACATGGTGGAAAAACTCTAGGCATGTGCAAACCATGATTACGTTGTAGTCTAGCAAGCTATAACTAAAATGTAATTGGCTAAGGATTCCCAATCGGGAACAATGTTATTTTCATACAAAATTTGATAAGCAC
>JAPYYV010010767.1:0-11147 GCA_030522625.1 Copidosoma aretas | reverse complement strand
TGTACGGCAATAAACGTCTGGTAAGTGTATTAACTTCGGGTAAATCGGAAAAAATTAAATTCATCAGATATCAAAATTTAATTTGTCATTTTAGATATTTTAAAATTGTCAAAAAAAAACTAAATTAGCATTCCCTATAGATAGAAAAATGCGTAAATTTGTCTATTTTGTAAAATAACTTATAAAATTTGTAAATGCAATGCTGTAAAAGTAGACCTAAAAAATAGCAAAAATACATACAATGACAACGTACATGAGGTGGGAAGGGTGAAAATTGTTGAAAACGTACTAAATAAGAATCAAGAAAGTTAAAAAATTAGTCTATTTTACAAAATAACTTATTACATTTTGCAACGCAACCCTGTGTTGGTAGCCCTAGAGGTAAAGATAACGAAAATAAATAGGGTACACCAAAAGTATAATTACGATAGCATAAACATACAAAGAATATATCACAGAAAGTAAAAATCAGTATACCTGTAATGCAATGTGTAACAACTCCTATATTCATATAGCTCCTCCACTGAGATATACGTAAGTACACCTATGCATAGTATAATACCTCCGCATCATGAAAATAGAATAAGCAGGTGAGTCGTACAGGTATAATTTGTTTAAATTCAAGGAGATAACCTAATATACTTTAACATAATTAGGTAAAAAATAATTATTGTATTTAACATAACACCTGAAATATCACCTGATATTTTTGAAAAAAAATATGGTAGAACCTAAATAATTTTTCATTTTAGTTGATTTTAAATTGTCAAAAAAGTCCTAAAGAGGCATTCCCTATGGATGAAAAAGTGCGTAAATTTTGAAAAAAAAATTATAAAATTATGTGAACGCAACGTTGTGACAGTAGACCTAAAAAATAGAAAAAATACATACAATGACAACAAACATGAGGTGGGAAGGGTGAAAATGGTTGAAAAAGTACTAATTAAGAATCCACTATCAATGAAAAAGTGAAAATATTAGTATTGCAAAATTACGTATTATATTTTGCAACGTAACCCTCTGTTGGTAGCCCTACACGGTAACGAAAACATATACAGTGGGGGGTTGGCGTGCGAAGCGCGCAGGGGGACGAAGCCCTACTAGTATATATATATATATATATACATACTAGTGGTGCTTCGCCCCCTGTGCGCTTCACGCTTTAACCCCCCACATCTAGATTATACATCAAGATTGGGCTTGAATTGGTTATAGAAAATTAAGATCCTAATATACGTTGCAATCGTTTACAATTTGACCTTATGTTAAATTTTTCAAATTGATTTAATTTAATTAACAACTCTAAATAATTTTAAATCATTCATTTGCAATGAACCTGTTTTTAAATTACATTACCTTTTTATGTACATATTTGTAGTGTCTTTTTAAATGGTCATTTCTACGAAAACTTTTCCTACAATCAGCACATATACTTTTTTTTTCTTTATTATGAGTTTAAAGATGTCGATTAAGAGGTCTTTGTTTTTTGAACTTTGAATCACAAATATAACAAATTCACATTTTTGCTTATTTATAGAAAAAGCTTTGCATCAGTAAAAAATTTTTTTTTTAGAAATACGTTAAACATGTTCTACACGGCGTCTAAAATAAAAAAATACCATTTTTAGCAAATGTCTCTGTGTGTGTGCGCGCGAGCGCGTGTCTGTGCATGTGTGTGTGCGCGCGCGCGCGTGTGTGAGTGTGTGTGTGGTATGTGTGTGTGTGCGTGTGTGCGCGTGCGTGTGTGTGTGTGTGTGTGTGTGTGTACGTATGTATGTATGTAATCAGTCATCTCAGGAACCCATCGGTAGATTTCAATAATTCTGGGCTTAAAATTTTTGTCTTCTTATCCTTATGGCAGTTCGGAAAAAAATTTAAGATTTTTTACCTTTTTAAGGTTTTAATATTGATTTTTATGGTAAACAGTTTTTTTACTTCTTAAAGTGTGAAAAAAATTAAATTCGAATTTCTAGATAGTAACATCTGATAGAACTTTAAAATACCTTTATTTCCCATTTTGAATTATTTCTATAACATATTTAGTTTAGTTTTTATTAAAGAAATACTGAGTTTTTGGTGGGAAGTTACTCATATCTTAGATACCTATCGAGTGATTTCGATGATCAAAGGCTTTAAATATTTGTTTTATATCCTTGTATCAATTCCAAAAAAAATTTAATTTTATACTTTATTAAGGTGATCATACCGATTTTTATGGTAAAAAACAAGTTCTTTACTTATTTAAGGGTGAAAATTAAATTTAAATTTTTAAATAGTAACATCTAATAGAGCTTCAAAATCGCTTCATTTTTCATTTTGAATCATTTCGGTAACATATGTTATTCAGTTTTTATTAAATAAATACTGAGATTTTTGTGGAAAATCACTTATATCTTATAAACCTTTTGAGTGATCTTGACGACTAAGGCTTAAAATATTTGTCTTTATATCCTTGTTATGATTCCAAAAAAAAAATTTGAGTTTCTACCTTATTAAGGTTTTTATAATGATTTTTATGGTCAAAAAATAGGTTTTTTATTTATTGAAGAGTAAAAAAATTAAATTTGAATTTCTAAATAGTGACATCCGATAAAGTTTTAAAATAGCTTTATTGTCCAATTGAAATTATTTTAATAACATATTTTGTTCAGTTTTTATTGAAGAAATACTGAGATTTTTGTGGAGAATCACTTATATCTTGGAAACCTTTCGAGTGATTTTGATGATTCCAGGCTTAAAATATTTGTTTTTATATCCTTGTAATCATTCCCAAAAAAAAAATTAAGTCTCATACATTATCAAGGTTGTTATAACGGTGTCTTTTGTCCAATAAGCGGTCTATTGCTACTTTTAGAGTAAAAAACTTTAAAATGATTCAATAGTTGTATCTCCTATAGTATTACAACACCTTCATCTTAGACTCAAAAATTTTTGTTTACCTTATGTCGTTTTTCCGTATCCTAGAAAATCTATTTTTTATTATTTAATCAATGATTTTTACATAATTAAAAATATTTGCGAACTTGGAGAAAAAACACAATTAGACGTGTCGGTCGAAGAAAAACTTATAACGGTACATTACTATTTATTTTAGCATTGCAAAGTACCGTTTTAGGTTTTTTTGGTCCGAGGCGTCCAATTAAAGTTTATTTTTTCGAAAAAACTATTTTTTCGAAATTTTTATGTTTTATTTGGACTATAACAAACTGAGAAGTACATCTCAGAAACTCTCCAAATGATTTATTTCACTTATTTACTGCAGCTTCTCATACAAAATTTGAGTTTTATACCTCATTAAGGATTTTATAACGATTTTCATTGTAGAAAAACTTTTTTTTTTTTCTTCTAAGGGTTAAAAAAAAATTTTTTATGTTGTAAATAGTAACATTGCAATGGATTACAATAAATCTTGCCTTGATAGAGTTCTTGAAGTACTAGCTTCCTGGATATTCTATTTATTTTATTAAAAAACAGCTGTATAAATAGCTATTAGTCAAAATAAGGTTGCTGGTAAGGTAGAAACTGTTGCTAATGAATTTTTATTTTTCAAACGTAATATTTATGCAAACTATGAGTAGACTCGCGTTCATAACTTTATTCTACAATATAGAGCATAAAAATAGCTTCTTTTGACATTTTTAAACATTTTATTATTTCAAAATTTTTTTTTTCTTCAGGTAAATAATAGCAGAATAATGTTGTTGAGGAAGCTTTGTGTTCATCTATTGGCAGCGGTTTTCTTGATGTTCTTTCTTGTGTCTTATAAAATGCTTATAATGTATGATTAAAATTTTAAATTTACTGCATTCAAGATATTTTTTATTGTGACTGCTTTCGTGTAATTTTACTGCCTCTTGGCTTCTAAATATCAATGAACAGTATTGTAAATTGAATTATTAATTATACATGTAAAAAATTATGGAATACTAATCATTTTTCCATTCTTAAAATATATAAAATTGAGTATAATAATAAGAATTTAAAAACTATCATTATCTACATTTACATTTTTGAAACTATCATATTTTCATAATTAATTTGGAAGATTATAACAAAAGGTTTATTCTTTATAGAGGACATGAACTTAATTTAAAAATGTTAATAAAAAATTCAAGTATATCCCACGGTTTATGTAATGGGATAAGACTTAAGATAACAAAATTATTGAAATACAATATTAAAGCGGAATTAATAACAGGTGCAAAAATTGAACAAAGAGTTTTTATATCGAAAATTTCTTTAAATACTGGAAATATACCTTTATTGCCGTTCGTTTTATATAGCAATTTACCTTAGTTTTTGGTGATGCAATGACTATTAATAAATTGCAAGGTCAAACTTTCGATATGGTAATATATATTTCAAAAAACCTCTGTTTTTACATGGTCAATTGCATGTTGCTTTATCAAGATGCAAAACTAAAGATTGTATTTTTGTTCAAAATAAAGTTAAAAATGACAATAAAGTCCAAAATATTTTTTTGAAATAAATTCTTTATTGATGAATAAATTTAATCTATTCTGTGGCTTCTTGATACATAATTTAAAATTTCCAATTGTTTCTTTTCTTGATGTGACTAATTTTTGTATACAGTTATCATATGAATATTAAGACTTAATTTTAAATGACTATACTGCATTTGATATCTTATAATTGTATATTTATGTTAAAAAATCATTTATAATACATTTGTGTACAAAAAAAATTTATTATATTATGGTTGGAACGAAAAATTATATATTTTGCATTGGAAGAAAGTTTGTTTGACAGTATTTTAAAAATGTCGTTTTTGTAATTTTTGAACAACATTTTACATGATTTATTTTATACGTGTTAAAAAACAATTATGAAATTACAGATTCTAATAATACATATTACTATTGTAAAATTACTTTGTGGGATTCAATATTAATAATTAATTCAAACTTATCAAACATAATTTTTTTAATACGTTATGTCACGGTATTATCTGAGAAACAGGCGTGTTTTTTGAAAAAATTATAAATTTATTATAAAATGAACAGTTGTTATTACGTAATAGTAATAATCATTTGTATTACATGTATTTTTTTTTCCAAAGATTAATACAGGAGAGTTCTTTCTCTCTGTTGTTTGTATGGCTGATTACTTTATGTATTATCATAAAAATGTTCTTCATTTCTTAAAATTATAAATGTCAATATTTTAGTAATTTTCTAAATAGGGCATAGTTTTATAGTTTTACAAAAAGACTGATTGTATATGACTTACACGATTTTTATTATTTCATATCATAATATAAAATTTCATTCATTATTCAAATGAATTTCATTTCATCTACTTCTGAGTATTGTTCAAAGAATTTTTTTGAATGATAAATTTAGTAGCAACAAAAAAATATTTTAGCGCCTCTCTTTATATGCCTTATGAGTGGTGTGGAAAATCTAGATAAAAATGATGTGAAATAAACGTTCTAAATGAAATCAATATTGTTCATCTGTCTATTTTCCAAATAAGTAGTGTGGGACAAACAGAAAATCTGAAGGACCCGTGGAGAAGCGGATGGTCGACTAAGTTAGAGGCTTATTTGTGTTATTGGATAATTAGTATATTTCGGGTGATTTAGGCTATCTTTGGGGGGTGAGGGAAGGATAAGGGGGGCTTCAACTGCAATCGGTTGTTCTTGGCTACAATGTTAGAAAGTTATTTGGGTTATTGGTTTCTTTCGGGTGATTTCGACTATCTTTGGGAAGAGAAGGGGGGAAGGCTTTGGCTGCAATCGGTTATTCTTGGTAGTATTCAACAAAGTTAGAGGGTTATTTGGGTTATTGGTTTTTTCGGGTAATTTTGACTGTCTTCGGGTAGTAAGGGGGGCTGAGGCGGGAGAATCAGAAAATACCGACCAGCCAAAATAACGGAGAAATAAAGCGAATTTTCATTTAATTTGGGGGAGGGCTAAGGGGGGTGGTGAGGAGGGCTAAGGGTGGTAGGGGCAGCGAGGGGGGGGGGGTGACCAAAAATTGTTGGGTTAATTTAACAGAGAAATAGAGCAGATTGTCCCTCATTTCAAAGGGCGGGGTTGAGCGGAGGGGGGTCATGGTCGGCTATGGGGGGTTGAGGGGGGGGGGTGATAACCTCGTCCTAAATAACCACATAATATAGGAAGATGTATAAATGTCAGCACACCAAAACAAACCAAACTATATATATATACTACTATCGTTTACTAGTCCAACTAATCGTTCTAAAGTTGCTCGATGGGAGCGCTATTTCAGAATGGCCCTCGAGTCTAATTCTATAACTTGGCAAACGTCGACACCACACCATACCACACCACACCAGACACTATACCATTTCTGAGCAGTAAGTCTGTCTGAGTGCATGAAAGACAGCATGACATGTTGTCTCTTTTGCACTTTCATACGATAGCCTGTATATCCGACCTACTGTGTGGCACAAGTGTCGGCGGTTCACTTACCACAAGTCATACGTTTCACAAGTTAGAGGTCGCTTGTTTAAAGTTATGTTTTATGATAAAATTTCAAAATAAAATAGTTTTCAAGCGTTTTTTAATATTTTAATTCGTGATTTACTGTTTAAATATATATTTTTGTATTGCATATATGAATAGAAGCTAGAAAAACGTTCTCCACGTTGGTGAGTTCCATCTGGAAAAAAATTTTTCTCTCTTATTCACATGTCATCAATGTTCAATCGCATCGATAACTACTCCACACATAATTATATAATTATAAATAATTGCGCTTGGAAAGTGTTAAAGAAATCTATATGCTTATGGGATATGAGTGTTTTTGTTGCATGTATCTTGACATATAATTTCCAAGTAAACAAAAATTTTGCGCTGACACAATTTTTTTTATAGTTGTCAATGTTTAATCACATCGATAACTGCATGGAAAAATTTTTGGATCGGCTGCGCGCCCAACACAGGGAAGATAGCGTGCCCTATAGCTTGGGATGACTGCCTGCCCAGTACAGGGCGCGCTGCAAGCCCTGTAGCGGCGAGCGGGAGTACACGCATGTATATTATAGCTGTACTAGGTTATATAACAGCATTACATTACGTACGCAATTTGGACTAACGCGCATGCGTGTACTCCCGCTCACCACTACAGGGCTCGCAGTGTGCCCTGTACTGGGAGGGCAGCCATTCCATCAGTTGGGTGTGCAGCTGACAATGCGTTTGGGCGAGCTGCGCTCTCTGTTGGGCGAGCTGCTGGTCCAAAATTTTTTCTGTGTACTTTACACATGATTATATAATTATATATGATTGCGCTTGAAAAGTGTTCAAGAAATCTATATGCTTATATGACATGAGTATTTAATAAACGCAAAAGCTTTTTTTAGCTCATGTTTGCACTTTATGTTTTCGTTGTGTATATCTTTATACATATAATTTCCTGGTAAAAAGTTCCACCTGGATTCCAAGTAAAATCCATGTTAAACAAAAAGTTTTCTCTTATTCACATGTCATCAATGTTTAATCTCACCGATAATTATTCAACCCATAATTATATAATGGGCGCATGGCATATATTTGTGGCTCGTTAATTATTTAGTGCTCGGCTGCTGCTTATCAGCAAAATTACCCTGACGGTGTAAGAAAAAGAAAAGCAAAAGGAAAGCCGAAGACATGCACATCCGACATAACACTGATTTCGTTGTAGAAAAATAAAAGTTTGTATCCATATTTGCCTAATTGATAGCTAACTGTCTTTTAAATCAGCGTATTACACTTAGTTATGTTTTGTATCATCAAAACAATGCCTCAAAGACAATGCGCGTTTTAATATCATTATTCACTGCCCGTATAGCACAAAGTTTCGCCGGTTATTGCTACCCGATCGCAAAATCAAAACAAAGACTCTTGCCTGTAAAGCCTGTATCTTACACTGGTGTTTATCTTTTCTTACATTTTCTTTGTTTATTTCTAACACCATTCTTACTTATATTTTTATTTACTTAAAATTTATGTAAGTAAACGTTATTTAATTATTTTTCATGAGAGAACTTTCATGAAATTAATTTATGTTCCTCGATAAAAAAAAAATCAATTGCAATAATATTAAATTTTATCATTTAGTAATTTTTCTTATGTCATAAAAATACATTTTAATTAATTACTTTATGTATTTGACGGCGCCCCTAGATTGGTGGCGCCCCCCTGTAACGCGGGGT
This sequence comes from Copidosoma aretas, assembly GCA_030522625.1. NCBI lineage: Eukaryota > Metazoa > Arthropoda > Insecta > Hymenoptera > Encyrtidae > Copidosoma > Copidosoma aretas. The sequence goes on along the minus strand of JAPYYV010010767.1, from coordinate 2,969 downwards.
CTGTGCAGGCGTTATTTACGCCACAGTGTGATTCATTGTTATCTTTAGTTCAATGATTATACTTTAATATGTCAATAAATTTTGTGAAGTTAAGAGGTGCCTTGAAAACTTCACTCAAATTGATTTTAATCTGAAACCCTACAGATGGGCTACGATGAACTGATACTAGACTTGTGTGCGTGTAAGCTTGTCTCTAAAGCTTAATATTTCTTTGATGTGATATTCTTATTTCTATATCTACATACTGATACACATAAAAGCTCAGAACCAGGAACAGTTAACCAGAACTACCCAGTACTGGTCTGAATTAATAGTTCTCTTATAGCTTTTTTAATCATTCACGGCTTTTTTTCTTATAAAAGACATAGAAATTTATTGTTTTGTAAATGCACATATCTCAAATACATCTTTGATGAATAATTTGATTATTTAATCAAATTTAAACATTCTGTTTTATGAACCTCAGTACTATTTAAGTATTTTTGAATATAATTATTCATGTCCAAAGTCAGCAAGAAGGATATATTCAAAATTGAATTTTCAATAGTTTTTTCATAATACATGATTTGATTTGAAACATCTTTTACAGTTGCCATAAATTATATTGAGATATGTGCATTCACAGAACAATTATTTTATTATATTATATTTCCACATTATGAGAAAAAGTTTAGTTGGATTTCAGTGAAGTTATTGAATGCTTAAGCGTTGACAAATGAAAAACTGCAACTAATTTCAGCAGAAACCACTACTCAAGTTTCGCTGTTGTAGGTTAGATTTTTGGCTACACTGATAAATTTTCACATTCAATTTTTGTGAAAAATTAAGACGCAATCGTTTGCCATGGTTTTTTTACAGCTGTATAACATTATCTTAACAAAAATATACATTCATCAACTTAACCAGGAATGTAGATATCTACATATATCAGCACGCATGTGTCAATGACTATACAGAGTAGGAATCGTAAATATAGATACATATATACTAGTGGGGCTTCGCCCTCTGCGCGCTCTGCGCGCCAACCCCCGAAAGGGAAAGGTAAACAAAATACATTCAGCTAAAGCCTTCAATAAGGTAATAAAATAATGTTTAAAATTTGTACTTCTATATGAAATCAATTATTTCAGTGTTGATAGTAAATATAATGAATAAAAACAATAATAATTTGTGTCAAATATACATTATATTTTTCTCAATCTCAATTAGTACAAAAATAATTTTACTAAAATGTTCAAATAAATTTTTCAATTGTTCTCAAATTTTTTTTTTTTTCAAACAACGTCTTTCTCTAAATTCTGAAAGAAAATATATGATTAATTAGTTATACAACAGTATTTGTTATTATATCTTGAACTATAAAATTATTAAATTACTCACATTCTTGTGACATGCCTTAATATGTCGTCTTAGTGAATCTTTTCTTGATAATTTTTTTCCACATGAACTTTGATATGTCTTTTCAAATGTGTCTCTCTTTTAAAAGTTTCTTCACAAACATGACATTTTAATTTTTGTAATAATGGATGCTCTTTTTATGCCTTGTATAATGATTTTTTGATTCTATAAAGATTTTACATACATCACACTCAAAATTTTTAATCATATGATTTTCTGATAAATTTGTAATGATTCCACATTACTAAAAATCTACGAACAGTACTTACATTTAAGTAACTGTGTCTTCCTAAAAAATAGAAACCTAATACTTGATGTTATTCGCAAAATGATCTCTTTACATATAAACTGGATTATTATAATACTAATATTAAATTCTGGTCAGAATTGAAAAAAGTTGCATTCTTCTATTTACAATTGAAGTCTGTTAAATGTAATTTCTTGATAATATATGCATTTATTCTATGTTGTTATTTTACTTGAAATATCAACTTAAAAAGTTAAAAGGAAAAGAATGATCATCAGTTTGAACAATTTTACCATTTTAAGGGTCGAAAATTTTTTCTCTTCGTATAGAAACTGTATAAATTTCTATGTACCTGAATCATCTATGTAGGATCAATATATTGTAATTGTTATTACATGAGTAAAGTTTTGTAACCTGAGAATTAAATAAGTAGAATTTTTACACATTAAAGTTTAGGATAAGATAATATAGAGTAATGTATTCTGTAAAAATTTTTTATTTCCAGATTCAATAGCCTGTTGATGATGAAACATATTTTCTTCACGTATTACAATCTCTAGATCGGAAAAATTAATCGTTTGTACGTTGTAATATTAAAACTTTTATAATAATTAATTTTAAAATATTAAAATTTTAAAAAATGGACGATTTGAAAGTAAGAGTAAAAGGAGACGGGAATTGTTTATTTAGAACTTTTTCTTATTTTCTATATAACAACGAAGATTTCCACTTGACCACACGTACTTAGGTTATTAATAATGTTGCAAATAATCGGCAAAATTATCGTTACTTTATAGTAGGAAATGATTATTATCAAAATGTTACAAATAGTGATGATTATATTAACTTGATGTCAAAAAATAGGACTTATGGAGCAAGTATTGAAATTAGAAGATTTGCAGATTTGTTTGATGTTTAAGTCATTGTAAATTTCTCAAACGACGATATTCAATCATTTGGCAATTTAAACAGTGATCTTAAGTTGACTTTATTTTTTCACGGAAACATTGATTCTGGCCATTATGATGTATTAAATTGTAAATTTTTAACAAAAAATTTTATTGATCATAACTTACAAACATTATTTGTAAAAAAGAAAGAAACATATAATGATAATGAAATTGGTACTAATAAAAGAATTAATTTTAGCAAATCACTGCAAAGTAATACATTGCAATGCGAGCACTGCCTTGCATACAATTCCAATGAATCATATGATATAATTAATAATATTGACTTAGAGGAAAATATTCCTAAAAATACATATTGCATTGAATCCGGAAATGGTAATAATACTCAAACAATAAATGACAACTCATCAAGT
>JAPYYV010010766.1:0-27513 GCA_030522625.1 Copidosoma aretas | reverse complement strand
GACGTTAGAGATTCTTATAGAGATGGTTAACCTATCAAAAAGGATCTCAATATTGATAAAAAAATTATGTACTGCAGTCAATCACGCTTTCCCATGTATCTCCGTAACCACGCCGACTCACCAGCCAGCCACAAGTTGGCGCTGATGTAGTTCACGCACGGAGCCTATTGTTTGCTAGATTTCAGCACAATAATGGTTGTGAAACCCCTCTTTTTTTTTGCACCATCTGCATGAATCGGTTGCTCTGCATCATTCCTGTAATAGGTTGTCATTGTCGTCGACGGTGCCTACGAAATCAGTTACAGATACAAAAGAGCGAGGAAAAAAATTACATCCTAAAAATTTGCGGAGAGTTAAATTATTTACTTTAAAGTACGGAGAAAACTATTCCAGCCCTTAAAGTTCGGAGAAAAAAATGACTTATTCCAACTGTGCAGCGAAAAATATTACTTCCAAATAATTTGCGGAGAAAAAAATTATATACTGCAAAGTTTGGCTGAAAATAATTACAGCTATCAAAGAGCGGCGAAAAAAATGATAAGCTAAAAATTTACGGCGAAAAAAATGACGGCCTTAAAATGTTAGACGAAAAAAATGTTTACTGTAACGTGCGGCAAAAACTATTACAGCTACAAATGGACAAAGAAAAAAATAATTTTATCCAAATGGGTCGCGAAAAAAATTATTCCTAAAAATATGCGGTGAAATAATTACTTCTTAAAATGTGCAGCGAAAAAAATGTCGTAATTACTGTACATTGGGTTATTGATCAATTAAGTATCTATAATGCTTTCACCGGTGTAACTTGTACAATATATTTGTTATATTTTTTTACTAAACTATACTATTCATGTAATCAGTCATGCATACTTTAGGATTTCAATGATGTATTTTTATTATATAAGATTAAGCTTATTATTTTTTATTTAAAAATCCAATTACTGCTCGAAACAAAAACTACATACACATTCATTTTTGCTTTCTCAAAAAGTTCTACAGTACTCTAGAGAAAATGTCCATCTGTGTGTGTGAGTATATATACATGCGTAATCAGTCATACCTTAGGATTTTTTTGACTGATGTTAATACAAGTATTGAGAATTATTATATAATATTATAAGTAACGAGCAAAAAAACTATTCTCTAGCAACTTTAAGCAAAAAACCCAATAGACTTTAAGTTAAAAGTTCAGAAAAAAGCAGATAATTCAATTAAAAGTTATTAATTGTTGGAACTAGTAATGACGAAATGAATAAATAAATAAAAGACAGGAAAATCAATCCCAAAAAACTTTAACCAATCGACCCAATAGACTTTCACCTTACTTCGCATGGGACAGTAAATGAGTTAATCATATGTTATTAATCGTTAAAAATGATTACAATCAATAAATCGATGAATTACGAAAACCAGCAAAAAACGATATCCCAAGCAACTTTAACCAAATGACCTCATAGGTTCTGATCTAATAACAAAGCGTTAAAAAATACCTTTATTTAAGAAAGTGTAGTTTAAAGAAGATAATAATAAACTGATAAATTTAATGCTACGTAACATGGTGCGCAGCTTTAATAATAAAGTTATAAAACTAATGTTATGCAACCCAGCGTAATGCTATTATGATAAATTAATAAATTAAAAGCTAGTTAACCCAGCGCACTAGTTAGATAACAAATGAATAAATTAAATAGTACGTAATCCAGTGTCCCGCTGATACATTAGCTTAGTTAATATATTATCAAATCTAAGGCTACGCTAGCCAGCGCCCTGCTCTTATAATTAATTGATTAATCCACAGCTACTTAACGTAGCATGCTGCTTGAATTATAAGTAAATAAATCCGATGCTGGTTAACATGGTGCGATGCAAAGACAATCAATTATTAAATCCAGAGCTAGTTAACTCAGCGTGCTTAATATTCGATGAAAAAACGATCAATAAATAACAAATAACTTTGACTAAATAACCCAAGGGACAACAGATAATTAGACAGAAGATTATTTAGTGTTGAAAGTACTAAAAATTCATAAATAATATAATCAATAACGAGCAAAAAAATTATTCCCAAGCAACTTTGACCAAATAACCCAATAGACGTTAACCTACTAACATAGAAAAAAGCCAATAATTTAATTAGATTGCTTTCATTCTTAGAAATAATAGTTGCTGAGTGAATCAATAAATAACAGACAAAATTAATCCGTGAAAACTTCAATTAACCGCTCCAATAAACTTTGACCAAATTACTCAGAGGACAGCAAATGATCCAATTATATGTTATTAATTGTTAAAAATAATGATAATAAATAAATCGATAAGTTATTAGGCAACCAGCAAAATTCTAATCCAAAGCAATTTCCACTGAAGAACCCAATAGGCTCTGATCTAATAACAAAGCGTTAACAAACAACTAAATTTAAGATAGTGTATTGTAAAAAAAATTATAATTAATTTATAAATTCTATACTGCGTATTCTGGTGCGCCGCTTTCATTCTAAATTAATAAATTAAATGGTACGTAATCAGCGCACTGCTTAAAAAAAAAATGGATCAATCCAATGCCGGTTAGCCCAGTGCACCTAATAGTTGATAAAAAAATTATTAATACCTAACACATATCTTTAACCTACTAACCCAGGAGACAACATATTATAAAACGGACTATTTTTCCACGTAAAAAATATCAAAAATTTTTTAGTAATATGAGAATAAAGAATAAAAAAATTATTTTTAGGCAACGTAAACCAATTAACCCAATAGACTTTAACCTGAATTTTTAGAGGACTGCAAATAAATAAAAATAATAGGTTATATTTCGTTAAATATAATGACAATCAATAAGTGGATTAATGATTAAGGCAACAAGCAAAAAACTCAATGCTAAGCAACTCTAAGTGAATAACATAAGAGACTCTTATCTATTACCAAAGCCTTAACAAATAACTGAATTTGAGATTCGGAATTGGAAAAAACAGACGAATTTCTCAAAATACACACTAAACCGTGCGCGCTGCCAGTGAATCGACTGCTGCCGTGATACTTACGTAACATGGACAACCAACACACAAACACTCAACGACGGACCAAAAACTTGACGTCGAGAAGTCCTTGGAATGTACTATAGTTCAATTTCAAAAATAGACAATAATTTGTCATTTATATTTTCGAAAGTAATGTCTGAACAATTAAATACTTTGAAGACCAAAATCGCATTTTACTGTTATGGTAACGAAATTCTCCAAATGGAATTATTGCTAAAAAATGCTGTACTCCACTATATAATATCCGAGAAAATTTCTCCCGTCAGTCGTCAATTTAATAAGTAATCTTAGGGGAATGGTCAATAAAACGACTATAACTCCGAAAGTAAGTTAGAAACTCTAAAAACAAAATAGGTATTTATACTTTATTTATTATAGTTTCTGTTTGAATTTAAAAAGCTTTCTGTTGTCCACATGAATTTTGAAAAATTAAGGTTTAAGGGATTTATTGTCTACTGCGCATACGCAGCTGACAAAGACCAAGTTTTTATCCTTCCTTGTGTCGATATTTCAAAATTTCGTAAGATAATCAAACTTTTATAATGTGATAATATGTGATTTCGGCATGTAATATTAATTATAACAAGATACAAATATTTTTTATAATACACATAACCTTCTGGGGTCCCTTGCTTGAGTAAAGGATAGGGAAGCAAATAGCGAGACCAAAAGCGAATGACAGCATCCCGCAGAAATAGTAGTTTTCGTCGGATAAGCGCCATCGTCTCCAAAGCTATTTTGCGGCCCGAGGGTCCTACGAAGCAGGCGCGAGAGACGTAAGGTAGTCCCGGAGCGATGGCGCTTCTGTGCTAAATCCTACTTTTTCTACCGAGGGCACACCTGCCTCTCATAAACTCCTGAGGTAGGAAAATTACTTTTATTAATTTGTTCAAAAAATTGTTGAAACAAGTATAGTCCCACCTACACTTCCGGCAGCAATCATTTGTATACTATATTTACTCACCCATAACCTAATTGAAAGTCGAATTGCGACCCAAACAATATGCATACTCGCAATCGTATTAAAGTGACAGTCGATTTCGAGCAAAATTTTCCTAAATCAATGTTGATTTGCCTAATCAATATTATGTACAATTTTTTACTGCATTTTTATAGAGATAATTTGTTTCCATGCACATGTTCAATAATATTTTTCGCAGCAGATTTTGATGATACAATTATTTTCGTAGCACACTTTGATGAAGTAATTTTTTTCGCCGCACATTTAAATAACATAATTTTTTCCCCCGCACTTTTTGATATTGTATTTTTTTTTCATCGCACATATTAATGATATAATTTTTTCTCTGCATACTTAAATGGAGTAATTTTGTTCGCCACACATTTTGTTGGTGAATTCTTTTCACCGCACATTTTAATACTGTAATTTCATTTGCTGCACATTTTGATGATGTAATTTTTCTCACCGCACATTTTAGTGACGTAATGTTTTTCGCTGCAATTTTCATCTGTAATTGTTTTTGTAGGCACCGTCGACTTGTACTTTATTTTTTTAATTTTACTTTATTTTTACAAAGTTTCAAATAACTTGCTAAAATAATTGTTGTATAGTTTATTAATTTATATTAAAAAATTGTTAAACAAATGTATAAAAAAAAGTAAATAAATAATTCAATTTAAAGTTGGAAACAAACTGCAATATAGAGGTAAGTGATAAGTAGATAACTCACAGAGGTAGATCTTGTTTAAGTTGACACGGTACACGGATCGTATGAATAAGGTCAGACATTCAATTTATTTTTTTAAATGTTTCGTTTGAAATTGAAAAATTCAGTTTGGATAAAAAATTTTAAATGGTGAAAAATTCGAAATAATTCATTTAGTAACGTTTATAGTAGACTAAATGGATCCGACTTTAATAAAGTCATTTAAATATATTATATATTTTTTACATATAGTGTAAATTATTAATTTTTTCAGATATTTTACATCTAATTGGTATCAAATAGATAATTCTTTATAACTATAAAGGAAAAGCAAGATAATAATAAACTATGTAAACTATTCGTTTGATCAGTCCAATTGTTTCAATAATGTATGATTATACTATGTACGTTATTCCGAAACACAATAGACTACTCTACTTAAATTCTGAATCACTAAATATATAATTTATGGATAAACGGTTTGAGCAGGCAGTTCTATTTAGTTATTTGGCCTTAGGTGCTTGGATTTTATTTTATTTGGATTTCGTATTTAGCTGAATTTTGCGGGTCTTTTAGTATGTGTTTGATTAGCGTTATAACTTACATCAACGTTTTTTATTTTCTGCCTTAAAGGAGCCAACTTAGTTATTTTTGACGTAGCAGTAGAGCATTGTATTCAGACAAATTTTTTTTTTGTCACAAATACAGAGATCAGCTATCATGGAATGTGATTATTTTTCTATGTTGTCAGAAGCATGTGCTATCCAGCAAACCTTGTCTATTTACATTATAATTGACAGTATAATATTTACACTATAATTTAAAGTATAGTACACCTTTCCAGTAATAGTAATACACAGAATAACATTGCTAATGATATTTTGTATTGAAAAAACTTTGTATGCGATTAGGAGATCTTAGCTTATAACTGTTCAGATATAGTTTGCTATATTTCAGCACAATTATCTGCATGAATCGGTAGGTCTGCCCCATTACTGTAAGAATTGTGATTGTCGCATGTACTTTATTCCGAAATCGAATAAAATATTCTGTTTTTACTCTTAGTTAGTGAGTGATTGATCTATCAATAAACGATAAGGTAAAGGTACGTATTATGGGTCAATGGCCATATTATGGGGCATCCGTGAATTAATCGGAAAAAGTACATTATTTCATACAATTTTTTTATTTTAATAACCGCTGCAGCTTATAGTTCAAGTATTGAGCTTTAAAACGACCTGTATATGTATCGTTTAAAAATATCTACTATGCGAAAAAAAAAATTTTAATTTTTCTATAGCCCGATTTAGCTAGTATTACAGAGTAAAAAGCGTAGTATAGATGCTCACTTACGTTAAGTATATTTACATTTTTATTTTATTTAACAATAGTATTTTGTTTCGTAATGGCATTGTAAATACTTTAAGACTTGTAGTTTTCAAAAAAATCTGAAGTTTTTTTAATATGTTAATTTTTTACGTGTTACATTGGTGGTCCTGCACAGGGACAAAAATGTACCTCATTGAACGTATTATGGGCCAGCAAATGCTAGGTGGCCCGCACATTTAAGGAGACAGTCAGTTCAAGCCCCTATTACGAGCCATGCAAGGTGTATGCACAAGTATCATAAATTAAGTTGTAATCAGTACTGTATTTTGCATAAAACACTTCGCTACGTGTATATACAATTGAATTTTATCTCAATATGCCTAAAAACGTTAGTAAGTGATATAATAAATGTTTAATTTCCGTCATTGCATGAACTAACCTAAAACCATAACAAAACTATAAATTTCATATAAATTTCCTTTTCTTTTATGCAAAGCTAGTCAAGGTAAATTGTGTTCAAAGATGATACAAATTGTAAGGCAAAATACCGAAAAAGCAAAAAGAAAAATGATTCTAAAGAAACTGTACTGAAAGCTTTGAGGGCAGTTGAAAATGAAACTCCTGTAAGAAAAGCAGCAAGAACTTTTAATGTGCCACGTTCAACGTTAGCGTGAGAAATTTTTTTCCCGATGCCAGTCTATCACACTTGTGGACCACCAACCATTCCGTCTAAAAAAGTAGAGAATGAAATAGTATCTTGCATTATTTACATGGCTGAGGGAGTGAATCCTCTAAGAAAAAAAAAACTTACATTGTGTGCAAGAGTATGTAAAATCATCAAATTTGAAAACTAAGTTCATCAATGGAAAACCTGGATGACACTGGACAGACGATTTTTCAAACTTTACCCAGAACTCACAATAAGGATGGCACAAAATTTAATCAAGGCACGGGTAGAGGTAACTGAACAGGATTTAACAGAATGGTTTCCAGGAGTCCGGTCGTTTTTGGAAAGTAAAAACTTGCTCACCTTAAAACCTTCTCAAGTCTTTAATTGTGATGAGACAAGTGTAGTGTTGTGTCCAAAAGCCAAAAAAGTAATTATCACAGTGGGATCAAAAAAATTATTTATGCAAGTTGAAGGTGACCAGAAAGTGAAACTTCACTACCATGTTTATGTACAACGCTGAGGGCACTCCTGCTCCTCCTATGGTAATGTATAAATATAAAGGTGCTATTCTAGAAATAGTCTTAATAAATTGTCCATGTGATTGAGGCTTGGGCAACTCTAAAAGTGGTTAACAAGCCACTGAGCCTTTTTTTAAATACATAACAAATGTTTTTTATCCTTGGGCAATCGTAGATGAGCTTAAGTTCTCCGCAGTGATTTGCTTGAATAGACATTCATCCCATGCTTCTATAGCACTGATAGGATTCTGTAGAGGTCACAATATTAAAATTATCACGCTGTTTTCTTACTGAACCCACATATCTCAACCGTTAGATGTGTCTTTTTTCCACCTTTCAAAGCAAGCTGGTCAAAAACTATCAATTAGTGAAGACCAGATCATAATATAAGTCGTCTGAGAAAAGAACATTGTCCGATTGTTATCAAAGTAACACTAAAGAATATAAGATATGAAGCTTCAATTGTTCGAAATGGCTTCAAGTGCACTAGAATATGGCCTTTAAAAAAAATGTTATAGATTATAATATGTTTAGTAGAAATAAGATAAAAAAGCCATAACAACACCAGCAATAGCTCTTCATCAAGAAGGTAGTGGATTTTTGGAAAAATAAAAAAAATCTCTTGATCACAAATTACAGAATAATTTGGAAGTATCTGAGTCGGTTGGAATATGGAATGGTGATAAGAAATTCGAAAGTTTGTTTGAGTATTGGATAAGACTAAAAAGAAATGTGAATGTAAATTCGAAGATCATAGAGAAAGATGGTGAAGAATTAGCTTTTACGTAGTCAGAAGAAACTCTTGGTATTTTATTTGCATCATAAGATAGTGAAACAACAATGTTTACATTTTTTTTATGTTAACCCTTTTTTTATTTACATATTTTTTTTGGCAAAAAAATTAATTGTTGTACTTAAATCATATTTATAATTTTAACAAATGTTTATATATTATTGATTATATTTCTTTTTTTTAATTTGATTAGAACAGTTTGATTTTTATCATGTACTTGGATGAACTTCTAATGTGACCAAATTTTTGCTAGAATTGGATTTTTTCTACTTTCTTTATTTTAAAAAACTTAAAAATTTTTTAATATATAATTATTTTAAATTTTTTTGCAAGAATGGGAGTTCCAGATTTTTTTTCAGGCAAATCTTTAACTAATGAATCTTCGAGCATGGAAGTAAATCTCATCGACCAAGAAATTCTACTTGCACCTGTGACAGAAAGATCACACATTGTTTGTTCTATAATCAGTTATAGTGAGACAATTCAAGATATGATTAAAGATTCAGATATGGCACAAATATCTGTGATTGATGATGATAAAGCAAATAATTTGGAGTCTAGTGGCAGTTTTACCCTATCAAGTGATGTTGTAATAAAGTATGTTGATTCTTTCGAATAACAAAATATTAATATGTATCAACCGAGTGGCTTGACCTCCAATTTAAATAAAATTAATGAAAAATCAACTTGAAAATGTACTAAAAGTAAGTATATATATTTTTATATTTTTGCTAATAAGTTGAACTTTACTTTTTTTTACCTAATTATATTTCTTTGGCAAAACGTCATTGCTGAGCAATCATACCCCAACTGTTAGTGAAGATAGGGAGGAATTATATTCTAAGGATGACATTATTGAGAAAATTATGCATCTTAAACCGAAACCCATTGAAAACTAAAAAAAAAAATCACAAAGGTTGGTCTGAGCGTTATTTTTTCTTCTATAGTTCTTGTACTCCACAAGTATCCGGTCTTCTTGCAATATTTTCATTTACTTACTGGTACTCTTAAACGTAAACGCATCTCTGATTGTTTCTTACTATCCACCGATTATCTGCCTAAAAAAAAAAAAAATCTTTAAAAATCTGAAAAGCCTAAGATGATAGCAGCTGTAACGTTCAATAAGTTTTGGGACTTGTTTATTCAAAAAAAAAATCTGAAAACATCAAAGGAATCAGAATCACAAGAAATGAAGATGAGTCAAGCAGAAAGAAAAAAATTACTGGATGGAATAGGAGCTACTGGAAGAAGCTAAAGAAGCGACAAAAGCTATTGACGACAGATTAAAGGAATTAAATGTTAAAAGATGTAAAACTGCGCCAAATAAATCTTAATAATTTTGCCTAAGTTTAAAATAACTTAAATTGTTCTTTGTATAAAAATAATAAATTTATGCTTAGTAATAAAATATCTGTTATTCACAAATACAAATTTGTTTACTTTAACATTATAAAAATACATGTTATTTTAAATACATAATTTTTTTTCTAACGTGTGTAAGGAAAGAGACAACCATAGTATAATTTGTATTTTCCCGCCCAGCTACAAGTGTCGGTAATATAAATGTGTCTTTGTACAATATGATATTAGAACAGTTAAACGCAAGCAAGCAGAGGCAATGTTACTAAGCGCAGTGCAGGATCAATTATTGTAGTGTAAACCATATAACTGTAGAAGAGAAAACGGTAAATAATTAACATTGAATGTCTTTTCTTTGTTTTACAGGTAAGAAGTGTGATCACTGTAAAGATCGTAAATAAGAAATGATGTCTGATAATGATTACAATCTTTGTTTTAGAGAGAAACCTTTGTGTTTTTATATACCACGATTTTCTTTTCAATTTTGACTTAGTACATTATATGTGTTTAAGTAATTTTTTGCGTGGCTCATAATATGGACATACATTATGGGCCAGGTGGACAACGTAAAAACAAGAGGCCCATAATAGTCCGAGAGCCTACTGCAAATTTGGCTGCCTATAACTGTTGAGGCCAAATTTTTTTTGTTATATAGCACAATTCTTGTGCAAAACAAAAATCCAAGGCTGCCAAGTGTAAGATTTTTCGGAAAGAGAGAGTCAAAGTACTTTGGAGCATATAGTACTTCACGATTTGACCTATCACTATTGTGGACGAAATTAGCACTTAACTGTAGTATTTTCTCTACTGATTACAAAAAAATTATAGCAGCACCAACAATCTTTTTCAGGAGTGAGGCAACAGCTTCCAAAGAATCATCTGCATGATTGTTGAACGATTATACAGATAATACTTTGGAAGCTGCCATAATTTTTTTGTAATCAGTAGAGAAAATACTACAGTTCAGTGCTAATCGCCTCCACAATAGTGATAGGTAAATTGTGAAGTACTACTCGCTCCGAAGTATTTTTACTCTCACACCCAGCAGCCCTCGATTTTTGTTTTGCACAAGAATTGCGATATCTAACAAAAAAAATTTGGCCTTAACAGTTATAGGCAGTTGAATTTGCAGTGTGCTCTTGGACTATAATATGTACCAAAAATGACTAGGCCTTTTATTCACTTCAATTTTTTCGTGAACTCTTTTTCATCATTTTGCTGTATAAATTTGTTCTTTAGAGTGTAGCGCTTCAAATTGTGCCAAAATATTATACTTTTTTTTTTTTAATCTATGGATAAATAAAACGTCGTCAAGTAACTGGCCAATAATACGTAACTTTACCTTATAAGAGTGCGAGTGTATTTGGTTATTTGGTTGTAGGTACTTGAGTTGTATCATATTTTTATTTTGTATTTAGTTAAAGCGTATGATTTTGCCGTTATCTTTTTATAACTCTTGTCACCAACGTTTCGTTCTATTGTTCTACATCTGTCTATTTATGAGGTAAGTTGTGCGAGGAAAATAAAAAATTCTCAGTGGATGTAAGGGATCAGCTTCGGCTGCATCCAGTTGGTTTTGGCAATATTCGACGATTTGAAAGGGCTTTCATGAGGTTGTTCGTCTGTAATCGGAATTATTCGTCTTTTTTTGGCTGAGTTCGGCGATATAGTGTCTTTCAGGTGACTTCGGCAATGTTCCTCTATGACAATAAGCATCGCGTCAGAATTTCTATCTTTTCAAGGGGTGGAGGGGGTCGAAAAATCCGACAATTTGTGGTCGTAGACGGGGTTTGAGACGGGGGGCTTAGGGGAGGGGATGAGTGGGGATGAACGATTTTTAGTCCCTATCACTCTATATATATAGTAATATATTTATGTATATGTATGTATGTATGTATATACAGTCATGTAGGCCAGACACATGAATTCTGATTTCTATGTTTATAAAACATATTTATAACTTGTTATCCTGACCTGTGTGACTATAAAAAGAGAAAGTAAGAAATAGAGCAATGAGCGAATTTTATATAACCTCTATAAAGTACCTGTATCAATTATAATAATATTGATAGGTATTTAAATAGTCTTGTAACATTAGTTTTATCATTTAAAAAATAAAACACTAATAATAAATTAAAAAGTTATGATTTAATGCAGAAAATGGAAAGGGCGTATGATATTAATACACATGAACCTAAAACATACTAAATGAGAAGATAAAATTAATAAAAAATTATAATAAGATTTTTTAACTGTAAATGATCACCCATTTATTTAATTTATCATTTATTTTAATTTTAAAGTAAAGTAAGAGCAGATAATGTTGGACAACACAAGTATTTGCTGCTAAATTGGTACAAGGAGAAAAAGTTTAATGAATGAGCATCCGGTTTGTAACGCCACAAAAATAAAAATTGATTTATTTTATAGATGATTTTAATTTCAAATAAGAGCTAATAAATTTTTTTTTTGTCTTGGTACACAAAAAAAAAAGATCTTAAAGTCTACATTATGAGTGATCTCTACATGTCCGTTTTTAAATACAGTCGTCAGAATAATACGATGATGAAAATACATCAGTGAACTATAAGTAAAATTTAAAACTCCTAAAAGTATTTAAAAGTGATAAATATGCACAAATAAAAGAAAACCATTGATAGCACTTGAAAGTTATTGTAGGTAATAAGCGTCCTGGTATACCTTTTGTTATTTCAAGCAGTAGGTATAGTAGGACATAAGCTGGAGTGACTGTCCCACTTATGCTTACATTGTACGGAGAGTATTGTAAAGTTAGACGTTTTTTACGTTAGTACGCAATTTTTTACGTTTATATTAATTAATCAAGTCTTTATTTTCTGTATGCGTCTATTCTTAAAAGTTTTTTAAGTAACAAGTGATTTTGATCACAAAATCATTGAATTATTTACTAGCAAACAAGTTTTGAGCAGGTAAGTGTAGCTAACCTCAAAACGGAGTGAGATTTGATGTCACCTAATATTTGAATCATTTTGAAGAATATGAAACGTTTTTTTTTTAATATCTATTTCTTAGGTAATTCCAGAGTTGCACCACGGCAAAAATAGAAAAGAAAGAAAATTCTTAATATAAAGAAGTTAGTGAAAAAATCACCATACGCAAAAAATTGTGATTAAAGTAGTTGATATTGATATTTTTACTCAAAAATATTACATAGACTGTTTTTAAATAACATTTTTTTTTAAATAGCAAACGAATCCCTAATTTTCTAAAAATATTTTTATACTTTTCAAAATATTCTCATTTCTTAAAATATAAAGCAATCGGATAAATATAGACCTGTAACTGTTGTGAATGATGTATTAGTATATTGTAAGAAAAAAAAAGAATAGAAAAAACACTAATAATATATTAACAAAAAGTCTTGTCGAAAACTATTTTTCTGCTTTAATTTAACAAAAATGAATTAAATGACGCATCAGGATGATTAAAAATGGGAAAAAGCCTTTTTTTATGCTCTGTAAAGTAGAGTTATTAAAAATAGGATTGGAGTTTAGCATCTCGAATGGTAAATAAACATTTTTAAAAGAATTTTGTTTGAAGAACTGTTGCTGTTGAATGAACTTTTTAAAATCATTATTATAATGGATATATGCAAAATCATAAAACTGCAAAAAATATTAATTAAATTATCCTGCATGTTTTGGGTTAACATCTTCCGTAAAAAGAACCTAAGTAGTACCTTAATAATAAAAAATAGGACATAAGTGTTTCAGAATGATGTACGATGGTAAATAAAATAACTTTTATGCATGGCAAGATAGACCTCTTAATTGGATTAAATCACAGTTTTTTCAATAGGAAAATATCAAAAAAGCGTTTCTTTTTAGATTAAGAAAATTGTTTTAAAAACTTAAATGATTTATCTAACTATATTACCATTGTTTATTTGCTATAACCATCCAAAAGGCATAACAAATTAATTCATAATTTGAAACAAATTTGTTTTAATATTCTATGGAATATTAATTTCGATTGAATCATATCAAAACTTTATTACACAAAATTAGTGAAAAAACTGTTTCATGAGCATGAACAGTCTTTATAACCTTTAAGAGGTATACATCTATTATTTTGATTCCCAACTGATACAAAAATAAAAAGAAAAACACTTTAAGCTTTGGATCATCATAATCACTCGGAGGTTTTCTGAGATATGACCGGATTCGTGCACAAACACACACACATACAGATATTTTGTAAGTCATTTATTTTCATTCCAAACACTATAACATTTCTAACATATGTTTCATAAAACTGAGTTCCTTACGGATACATAGCTTCCTTTATGAAAAATAAAAACGTGAAGAACAATGAATTCCAAATAATAAACAGCAAGAGAAACAAATAAAAAGGTGAAATCAAAAAGAACAGCCTTTGAACCAACTATTACAGAAAAACAGGAATCAAATTTTTTAGAAAAGAAAGAAACTTAAATCAATCAGGAAAATGTTAAGAAGAATATTAAGATCGGATAAGAAAAAGAATCTACGGATAAAATTATACATTATATAAGAGACTGTACTTCTAAGTCAGAAAACATCGGAAAACAGGTTACTGAACATAAACTAAATCTATAACAAGATCTCATACATATAAAAATAAGAAAACACATAGTAATCAAATTTTTGTAGATTTGTAAACTCTTATTCGATTCTCTTTTTATTCTCATAAGCTGTGAGTTCTCCATTTCACTAATATTCGATGCTTTACATGTACTTGAATTAAATAAATAGTTTGAAACTTATATGATACATTAATTGGCCTTGTTTAGCTTTAGGAGTTACAGGGTCCTGATTTACCGTATTAAAAAAAATATGTTCCATTTAAGCAGCCTTATAGGTCTTGTAAAGAAATATTCAATAAATATTTAAGTTGATAACATTGAAATATTTTTTTATTAACAATCTTCAAAACCTATGTTTGTTAATAGATAGCTTAATTAACGAATTGAACAATGTAATTAACTTAAAATCTAGTTCCAAAATTTAATACTTGGAAAAGTGTTTAAGTAAACCTGCGTTTACCTTAATCACAGATAAAAGTTCCGTGCAAATTGTTTTTCTCCTTCTTAAAAATTACGTGTTTTATTTGAATTTAAAACCTGTTAAACCTGTATGATCTAAAGAAAACAGTAACATAAACTACAATTTATTTAAAATCTATATGTAAACGTCATTTTACTTTAGAAGACTTGTAGATTTCATCTAATCAAGTTTCCTATATTTAAAAGAGCACAAAGCAACGATACACACTGTTAACAAAATGTATAACATTGCGTGCATGAAATGAGAACATTGAAAAATACTGAAGTTGTTGCTTTACAATGAGAAACATGAAGGCCTAGTCTTAGCTACAAGCAATTTGTGCAAAAAGCTATGCTCGAATGCTAAATAAATACCCTAATAAGTGCAGAATATAGAGATCCTTTTTGTAGTAACATCGCTTTTCGGACTTGTGTTGGTCCAAGATTTAAATAGAAACAAAAATTAGACAGCAAATCCCTAATTTTTTTCTTAGCGTTAATAAGAATCTCGAAGGAAAAGTAAAGACCTTGTTGGATTACAATCAGTCTAAAAAATTAAGAAGTATGATTGATTGCACACAATCCCACATTCGTAAACACACACACACACACACACACACAGATGAAGATTTTAATTGAAGTAGTGTATTTTTATTGTACACTTTAGAAAATATTTTTCCAGCATCTTTTCTCTATTAATGATTTTTTTCTAATAATGCTTCCATAGTAATGCTTGCACTATGAAGAAGCAAAAGCAGAAAAAGCAATTTTGCCGAAAATAAACTATTTTTTAAAATAATAATAACCACCATGCTTCTTTATGCATATTTATTGATTATTTTCTAATCCTATCTAAGTTTTGATACAACTGAATAATATCTTCAATTTTCGTCGCTATAATGTTTTCTGTAAAGAAAGCTTATATACTTCCTAATCACTAGTATACGAATGAATGATGAATATGCAATAGAATAATATGTATGATTTACGAATGTGAAAAAAAAATAACTATTCCAGATTTTATAAACAAACCATGGTATTCAAAAATTGTAAAGAATCACTTTGAAAAAGAAAATCCATGTTTAGCATTTTTAAAGAAGAATGAAATAGTCATCATGCCAAATTTTAATAAAATTATTTAAAAAATTTTTTTTTATCATGTCACAGAACGCAGAAGCTAACAGCTACTATGAAAATAAGATAAAGAATGTTACCATGTGAAAATTTACAAAAATAGAGGTAGGCAGCGCTCGTACCGTGTCCATGCGGCTTTGTGGCTCTAACAGTTTTTGTTGTTCGCTGCACTGTTTTTCTTTGCTTCGTTGCCTCCTCAGCTTTTTTTGTGTATTCTGAGTGCTCCGGCTCTTCTCGTCCATTGGAAGAGGTCCCACCAGTGTCTTTGCTCCTGATTTTTCGGGCGTCTCTTGTGCAGTGCCTGATCTCCAACCTCAAAATGTCAACGTGCGCGACGTGTGGTGCTGGTTTTGACGGTACAAGCATTATTGTGCCCTGCTCTTGCTGCGGTGACTTATACCACGTTACAATAGCGTGCACTGGGGTGGCCGCTTCCGAGCAAAATGTACTCGTTCTAAAAAATACTAAGCCACTACTTATTTATAGATGCAAAAAGTGTACTCATGCAGGAGGCAACACAAGTTTCCTCTCTGCAGTCACTGAGTCTCAGTCTTCTGTTGATCGCCTTAACGTCGCCTGTGGTAAGATTGATAAAATCGACTCTCTCGTGGAAGACATTGCAATCCTGAAGACTGAAGTACAGTCCCTTAAGCAAAATTCCGATCAGCTTGCAGAGTTATCCTCATCCGTCGACAAAGTTCGTTCCAAAGTTGATAAATTGACTGAGCTGGAGCCATACGTGCAAAAAATTTAAGTTGTGTGAAGCAGGGCTTGAGAGAGTTGCATGTTTGGTATAGACCACGAAATTCAAGATAGAATTTCAAGAAGTTGTAATATAATTTTGCATGGAATACTCGAATCCAACATTCAAAGTGAATCACCTTCTGATATATCAAAAGCATCCGACATTCTTTATAAGATTAACAACATCGATATTGCTACAATTCAGATCAAGAGGATCAGTAAATATACTGAAGGCAAATCACGCCCAGTGCTTGTAACTCTTTCCAACGAAAACGATTTCTTCAGAGTGTTGGGGGCCAAATTAAAGCTTCCACAAGGCATATCAGTTTTATCTGGCAAGACTCTTTACCAAAGACGAGTTTTGAAACAGCTTCAAGAGAATCTTGCTTCCAACAACTCTAAAAATTCCAGCAGACAGTACAGTATTAAATATGTTGAGGGAATTCCTAAGGCTGTTTTTAAGTCATCAATCTCTAAGGCTGGTCCAAAAAACGCATAATGGGACGTTCCTTAATTTCAATTTATATGCAAAATACACACTCCATAGTTA
Source organism: Copidosoma aretas (assembly GCA_030522625.1). NCBI lineage: Eukaryota > Metazoa > Arthropoda > Insecta > Hymenoptera > Encyrtidae > Copidosoma > Copidosoma aretas. The sequence continues at coordinate 10,646 of JAPYYV010010766.1, read as the reverse complement.
ATAAGCTTTCAGTCATTCAAATAAATCTATATCAATTAATAGTTCAACCCGATATTATCATACTTACAGAAACCTGGCTGAAAAGTTTTACAGATTCATCGGAATAGGGACTTGAAGACTATTCTATTTTTCGTTGCAACCGATCACCTACATGAGCATCTAGGGGTAAAGGAGTTCTTGTAGCTGTCAGGAACAGCATTCAATCCTCGGCCCTTGATCATGGCGTCTTATCTGAATCTGTCTTCATTCGGATATCACTCAACAATTCGAATTTTTTGCTTGCTGCTACGTATATTGAACCTCGCTCTAGCCCACAAGTTTTACAAGAATACTGAGATTTACTAGACAAACATGCACAATTTTTTCCACACTCAAGCATGATACTCTGCGGTGACCTTAACCTTCCTCATGTTTTATGGGATGGCGCCGACACGGCTCCTCGCATCATCGCCTACTAGCCTCCTGACGAGTTGTCGAAGATATACGCCCTTGCAAATGCGGTCAATTTCTACAATTTGGACCAGCTATATTCCATGCAACCCATCAAAGGATATCTTTTGGATCTGCTTTTTGGCTCGCCCATTTATGTTCGCCGCACTTCTCTGCAAGATAATCTTGTGCCCTGTGATGTCCATCACATTTCAAACTTTTTTGAGTGTGATTTGGTCAGTAAATACTCAAGTGACTCTAGTGATGACATGCGTCGTAATTTTCTAAAAGCTGATTACAATATTACAATTCAGAATCTCAATACGATAAAGTGGGCTAACGTTCTTGGAGACGTAGATCTAAATGATAACCTAAATGCTTTCTATACTTAGATTAACTCTCAAATTTCTAGTAATGTACCTCTTTAAAAACGTCTAAAAGGTAGTTTTTCCTCTTGGTATGATTCTGAGCTTATTAGACTGATTATTGATAAAAAAAGTACACATTGTGCCTGGCGCCGCACCGGTGATTTCAATTTATATATTAGCTATAAGAGACTTCGGGCAATATGCACTAGAAAAAGTCACGTTTTATATAAAAAACACATCGCTTCAATAGAAAACAATTTGTTGGGAAATGCCAGAAATTCCTGGAAATTTGTAAATTCTCATGAGGGTCACAAAATTTTACCCTCTAATATGCACTTAAATGATTTACACGCTTCTAATACATCTGGCATTTCCAACTTATTCTAAAGTCATTTTTGTTCTAATTTTACGGATTCTAGTCTTAACTATGCTAATTACATACGTAACGACTCTTCGCCTACTCCTTTTGTTGTTAGTGATGACTCTTTAAACCGTGCGTTGAATTCAATAAAAGAATCAAAAAACTCAGGTCCTGACGGTTTACCTCAGTATTTTTTGAATACATGTTGGCCTACACTCATACGACCTATCAAAATTTTATTCAATCGATCACTTGCGCAAGGTTAATTTCCGAATTTATGGAAACTATCGTTTATTTCTCCAATACATAAAAAAGGGTGCAGAAATAATATCTCCAACTGCAGACCAATTGCTATCTTAAGTACTTTGAGCAAGCTTCTTGATTTTTAGTAGCATAGCATATAACAAATCGGTACCTCCATCAAATTATTTAACAACAACATGGATTCGTGAGAAGTCAGTCAACCGTAACGAGCCTGGAAATTTTCACTGATTATGAGGCGTCATCGCTGGCTCAAGGTTTTCAGGTTAAATCGATTTACATAGATTTCTAACGTGCATTTGACTCAGTTAATTATGAGCGTCTGCTGGCGAAATTGGAACTATTTGGTATTCAAGGCAAATTACTTAGCGGGCTTGCTTCTTATCTTTCGGAGCGCAAGCAGGCGGTCAAGATATCTTGTCATATTTCAGACATTGGTCTCGTCGGATCAAGCGTTCCTCAGGGGTCTCATCTGGGCTCCCTGTTATTCATTATTTTTATGAATGACATAGCACGCTCTCTTAATCATGTAAAGTTTTTGATCCATGCAGATGATGCAAAAGTGTATTCTGCTTTAAACAGTGATAATGCAATCGGAGTTATTCAGGAACACTTGTCAGCTTTGTATAACTGGTCTTGTAATAACTTATTACTGATTAATATCTCTAAGTGCCATGTTTTATCTTTTCATAAGGGTCCATCACCTTCGATTACAAATTATACAGTCAGTAACTCATAAATTACAAGGGTGGAAGAGATCTCGGATCTTGGTGTTATTTTCAAAGCTTTTCTATCCTTCTTTGCACATATAGTGTCCGGAGTTTCAAAAGAAACCAGGATCCTTGATTTCATCTGCCGCACAACCAAAGATTTCATAAAGCCCGAGTCGTTGAAACACCTGTATGGTGCTCTCGATCATCACTTATGGATCTTATATTTGGTTTCCTCACAAGGCTTGTGATGTCATTATTTTTGAAAGTATACAACATAAATTGCTACGCCATTTAAGTTTCAGATCCGGAGCGCCAGTGTCAATTTGTTGTCATGATTATGATGATGTCTATTCTAAGTTTAGTATCAATAAGCTCATCAACATTTTCTCATACTACGACTGCTTCTTCGCTTATAAAATTTATCGTCATTACATTGACTGTGCTGAATAAAACTCACATTTCACTGCAAGGAATCTACCATACTTAGTGATAAAAGCTAGAGAAATATTGGAATCACCTTGTACTGACTCTTTGTATTTTGATTCAGCTATCCCGAGACTAAAAAGAGCTTTTAATAAGCTCCCGACTGAGCTTCGTGCAATAATGTCAATTAGTTTGTTCAAGATAAGTCTTAAACGTCACCTGTGTCTAACTTAATACCTATGAACACACTATATTGGATACAGCTGTTAACAACCAATATTCTGATTTTCAAGATACCGCTTAGCCTTACTTTTTTCATAAACATTGTTACTACGTGCGTCCATTACTTTACTTTCTCCGCTTACCATTTATATTGAATTATTATGTAAAGAGCTATCAAGCTCGTTTAATGAAATAAAATAAAATAAAAATAAAAATAAAACAGAAACTTATTACAACAGTATTATAATACTATATAATGTAAATCTTTTTTCTTTTATATGATTTATTCAGGAAAGAGATTCAAGACAAATAAATATGAGAAAACTATCTATGTATTATATCAATGCTAGTCATTTGGATATTTCAACATCGAATCTCCTACATTAAACGTACCTAGAAATATTTTTAAATCATTAATTTTCAGAAAACTATAAAATAAAAACATTACGAATTGCATAGAACTAAAACATTTGTATACATACATTCTGTCTGTCTTTTAACCTTTTAAATAAATTTATTGAAAAAAAAAAAATCAAAATTATCTAACTGTATTGAAATAGTAGTATAATAAATGTCTACATTTTGCGGTATTTGGACTTAAAAACTTTTCTTGTCCTATTCCTACGCAAGCAATTTGTTCATGCACGCTGTGATATTACAAACTGAAATGTAAAATGTTATTATTACCATTACTGTGATACAAACTATTTCTGGTTTCTTTACATAGTAATATAATTGATTATCATTATGTAATAAGTCATAAATTATAACTCTCTAAAAATACGGTTGGTTTAAAAATTATGAATATATTTTTCTTTTAAGACATTTGAAGACCATACATCGTTGGTTGAGAGGAATACCGTACCAATTTGAATAAGCGCTAAAAAGTGCCAAAAGAAATTTCCATACCGCTCAGCCGAATCGGCACGCTTTTTACCACTCGGCCAAATTGGTACGTTTTTCTACCGCTCAGCCAAAAAAGTACGTTTTTTCGCGTTTTTTCAAATTTGGTACGGTTTTTAGCGCATTTTCGAATTATCACGTTATTCCCCTTACCCGAAAAAATATTATTCTATTACTTTTTTTTACAGATTTGTGAAAAAAAAGTAAAAAAAATATTGCCAGAATAACTTTTTAATCAACTTCTTCTCAAATATCATTTTTTATGAATTTTTTTGTTCTTATTGGAGTATAAATTATAATAAGTTGCAGGTAAAGCCAGCAATCAATGTATCATGTTTTATTGCAACACTTGTATTTTTTTTATGTTATATTTTATTCATACAGGAATGTACTTTTCATTAACATTGTATAGCAATTTAATATGATTTTTTACATGTAAAAAAACTTGATTTAAATAAATCTGGAAATAAGCTTTAGAAAAATGGCAATAAACGACGTGGGAGGAGCTTTTATACTCTCGCGCTTAAGGAGGGCAAGTCGAGTTGGTATTCGACCTAATAATCGACGCAGTCCAGTTATCACTCAATTCCAAACAAAGCTCGATGGTTAAGAATGCTGACCATTTGCACTTTCAGCGCGTATTGATTTCGAAAAGATGTTTAAAAACAATCATTTACAGAATCGATTGCTAAAGGATTTGGAGCGGCTGTTTTACAAACTATGTCGTAATGCTGATCGCCCGCATTCTTACTTAAGTAGGTTCGAAGTTAATAATACGAAGTTTAAAATACACTTACACAGACAATTAAATATATACACATGACCATAATATGTCTGAATGCTAATCGCTCGCATTATTACTTAGATACATGGCACAGGATATAGCACGCCCTCCCTTAGCTGATTGCCGCCCTCGGCGATTGAGAAAGTGAAAACCAGATAAATTATGTGTCATGTATAAAGATTTGTAATAATATTTCCAGAATAATTGATTTAATGATATCCTGGCAGTCGATTTAGTAAGATTCGAGAAAAAGTATTAAGATTTTGAGTATATGTATATTAATAACAATATATTTGAGAGTCATTGTAAATTTGTAGATTCTGCACTGTATGCTACTTGGTATCAGTTCTCAGTGATTTAGCCACGCCTGTTTAAAGTTCGGCCACCGATGTAATCTGAGCGGCCAAGGTAGATGTCCGGTATCATTCAGCCATACTATAGCATATAAGCAATGAAAGTGATAGTAGGTATTTTATTACACTCGTATGCCTTGCCACTGCCATGTTGATTGGTGGTAGGATGCTGTAGGCGTATCTTATAGTGCTGATGGTTCGTAACTCCGCTTTTAACATGTGACATTAATACGGAACCAATAATGCTTCACAACAGTGTAGTAGGAGGTTCTGTCTCAAGTAACAGCACGAAAGCAATTTTGGATATCGTTATCACACAAAACACATCACTATCACTGGCATTGCACTTGTAACACTGAGTCAATCTGATACAGTCAAAAGTCCAAGCATAGTTGACGTTTATATTTTTATATTGTATCAGTTGAGGAGATGAAAACAGAAGAGTAGAAAAATAATTTTTACCATAAGTAAGTATTGTTATATAAATAAATATCATAGAGTTCATATGAATTTATTACAATCATCAGTTGATGCCAGAAACTACTAGTATTATTGCATAAGAAGAAATCCATTACGTCAACTAAAAGATTACATATAGTCATTTATACAAAAATACAATTATTTGTAATTTGCAATAAATCATACAATATTGCAAATCAGAGTTATTAGAGATAGGATTTTGGTTGTAGAAATAAGTAAATATATTATTAGAAATCTTAAAATCGATTGATTCGTTGACCAAAATATTATTTTTACAATACTTTAAATATTAATAACGATAACTGTGCTTCGAAAAATATTTGATTTGGCTTATACTCAAAAATAAGGACTTGGCTATAAAAAAAAAATTTTCTGAATTATAGTGCTGAATTGTCTGTGTAGATGCCAGTGCTTGAAAATAATTGCAATCTTACGAAAGTTTTCCTGCGTGCGGAGGTAGAGTAGAAAGAAGGAGCGGAAACGAATTCAGTCCGATTTATATTATTTAAGTAATAAGTCAGAAAATCGATGAAAAAAAAGAAGAAAAAAATGTATCGTGTCTTGGTAAGTGATCAGAGCAGATTGCCCCCCTTTTTTGTTCTACATTATTAGTATTTTGGTAAAAAAAAAACTTTTTCTAGATTGTTTCGATGGAATACACTCGGGAAGAAAGACTCCTTAACCTAGTGTCCAACAAAATCTTTATAACAACGGGAAAATCAGTTGACTCACGACCGGAATCGATACATCATTTACGGAATGACTTTTGGCGAATAGGGGTAAGTGATAATGAACAAATCTAGATGTAAGTAAATGTATGGTAATATTGTTTGTTTTTACATTTAGATGGATAAGTTCGTGGTAAACCGTATTGATCATCATTTTTTAAAAACAAATTGCATTGAAGTGATGGAGGGAATATTATTGAAAAATATCAACGGAGTTTTTAGACCAATACAATTGAAAAATGATGTTTTCAATTTTTTAAACCTTTTTAAAAAAGAAACTATTTCCGTGCTTAAAAGATTTGAAAAGTATACAGAAGAAAAGCCAAAAATATTAAAGGTATTAAATAATTACAATAATTTTTATAATACATATAATTTTTTTTCTTACAACCCCCTTTTTTATTTTAGAAAAACGATGGGTGGACTAAAAAAATTCATAAAGTACATTTTGACCGCATCCTGCAAAGGGAGCTGTCCAAATTTTCCGATATGAACTGTGGTGATAAAGGAGATATATATGATCTAAAAACCCTTTTCACGTATATCGATGTGGATTTATTAACGCATCCGGTAATTTCTCTAAAAGTATTAAATGCTTTCTCTAGGATTTCTATTGTGACTTATGTAGTGTGGAAGGATGATCCCAATCCAGATCCACCAAATACGAAAAGAATAATATAAACGTATCGATAATCTTATATGTTATGAAAAAGAAAAAATAAACTTAGTTTTCCCGTTTTAATTCTTTATCTCAAGATCCACCAACAAAATGGAGTGTATTCAAGATAAACGTTCATATTTATCTCTGCGGTTAAGTGTTCAAAAATAAGTTAATCAATCTATTTTTTTTTTTTTCCATACAATTGAATTTGCAACGTTACTAAAATATATATAGGACAGTTCATACTATATCCCCTTGCTTTGCTAAATTTTTCTTTTGACGTGCAGGTAGAGTGCCATGAGAGTGGAACGTAAGGAATTTGGAGTCAGCTGATTTAGCGTGGCGTGCTTGATGCATTGGTATCCGAGGACTTGGTATTTCGAGAGGAGTCGATGACGCAGATGCAGTTACAACAATATATGGCGGGATAGCAGTATCTTGAAACGTTGATGACTCATGTTCACTTTTAATTTTTGGTTTTGAAATACGTTTTCGACAGCGTATAATCCAATAGATCATTATTATAGAAAATATTATAATAAGATTAACACCAAAAAATTGCGAACATGTGAAAGTGATTCAGAAAGGCTTGTAGTTTTTGAATAGCCATTTCTCTAAATTTGTCTATTATTTCTTGAAGTGATAAGGCATCATTATTTTCAGCCCGTTTCGAAATAATTTGTTGTGCCTCTGTATCAATTTTTAGTGCGCTACTATTTAAATTTGGGTATACATCTTGTGATAATAATGATGCTAATTTCAATCATAATTCTGGCTTAAAAATGTAAGAGTGATTGAGTTTTAAAGTATTAATACCAAATAAAAATACCTCATGTGATTGGGCAGTGCATTGGCCGATAAGGGTCTAAATTCCTGTTCCATTAATACTGATGTCCTTTCGAAAATCATGATCACAGACTAACCTTACTGTTAGAGATTTTCTAGTAGAATAAAGCCATTCCCAAGTAGTTTTTAAATTTGTCCAGTAAGATTTTGCAGAATCGTATAAAACTGTATTACATTTTCTGAGAGCTTTCTCTGTGGGCTTCGAAAATAATAAGAATTCACAATCAGCATCATCAACGTTCTCAATCACTGCTACCGTTGGTTCACACAATAACAATCCATCATATTAAATACATCCATTAACATATGCAGTATTTGCTACGAAGTAATTTCCTTGATGATGATTTACAATCAAATAATCATTACTTGGTTTGATACTAATATAGCCTTGTAACTTTGTATGTACCTCTTGTGGTATCGAAAGTGAGTGTATTTTACAACTACTAAACTAATTGTCACCAACAAGAGGGAAAATTATATTAATAGCCAATCTTCCGTCACTCAACACGGCAGAAGTGCGAGATAAGGTATGTCATTTTGAGACAGACATTTGAGATCCATCCATTGGCAATGAATGGGTGTTGCTGTGTGTATAGATTTCTTTGATTATTTGATCAAGTTGATTTTAAGTAAGTAACAATAGATGCAAGTACCCTTCGGCTGTAGTTTCAACGGCGTTGATAAGAGTTTTATATGACTGTAAAGTGTAGCATAAATATTCTTTCAACTGAACAACCCATGCGTCAATAGATTGAGTCAAAATTGTAAGTTTTTCTGATTCTGAAATATTCCTGGTAAAATTTACCAGTTCTTTTACTTTTGTTATAGTTTTTTTGTTTGCTAGTTGAATTTTGTTAAGTTGTTCGTAAATCGTTTCTAAATTTGATCTTACGATATGTATTTGATTTGCAGCTAATAGAGAAATATTTGCCATTTTTATATAATTGTTATTTATTTCTGAATTAATTTCGCCTCCATCCTTTGCATCCATTGTTCCAAATAATTTTTTTCAAACACATTTTATTATTTCCAATGGAGCACCTCTTTTCTTTAAATTACGAAGATTATTTAGATCAGAATCAAAAGTCGCGATGTTTAGCATGAAAAATTGTTGAAGCTAAATTCTTAATAAATTAATACTTTTAATTAATTGATTTAAATGACATACTGGTATTAATTTATCACATATATTAGCATGTGTTTTACCATAACAAATATTAGTTAATTCATAAACTTGTTCATTCAAATCATCACAGGGATTCATAAGATTTTTACAATCTAGAATAACAGTAATTCTCCACTCTGTGCGAATAATTTGAATATCATTTTGATGCTTGTAATGAATTCCGGGGTTATTAGAAATTTCGCAATTTTTGTACGAATTTGTTCCAAGCCAATCCGTAGATCCTTGCATAACAGGTGTCAAAAACTGTTGCAAAGTAAGGGATCCGATCAGAAGCAGCATGAAATTCATCTTCCCGAGTAGTCAAGATTTCCTATAACAAGAGTTTTCTCATTAGAGAGATCTCATTTGTAGTAGCATTTAATTTTATCCAAATGTTTTACTATCAACTTCCCGTTTTCTGATTTTAATGTAGCATTATTGTTTTTATTTATACTAATGATTTCGAAAATTGCGTTATGAAATTTATCTAGTTCTCCTTTACGTGGTTCTTTTATTGCATAGACTTTCATACCAACTTGTAAATTTTGAGACTTAGCTCGTCTATAATAATAATTTTTACTTTTATATTTACATTTAATGAGCTCATCGTGAGCTTTTTTATGCATTTCACGCATGCAAGGAATAAGATCAATGAGATAATTAATTTAGGTTTCCGTTTGTTTTTTATTTGGAAATGGGTTTAAAGCTCAAGCCTTTCGACCGTATACTAATTTATATGGGGTAAAACCCGTTGCTGTGTGTAACGACGTATTATACTCATGCATTGCGAAAGGTAATAACTTATCCCAATCTTGTGTATTAGTGACTTTAGTGTGTATTAAACTAGCAAGCATAGCATGGCTACGTTCTAAAGATCTATTAGCATGGGGATGGTAAGGGGTAGTCGTTACTAAATTGAACCCAAAAATTTGTGCTAGACCGGTCCTAATTTGATTTCGAAAACTTCGCCCATTATCGCTAAGCACTATTTTTGGTACTCCATATAGGGCTATACAATTTCTTGCTGATGTATCTGCAATTGTGATTTCTTTAATATGAGGTATGGCTACTGCCGCGCAAAATTTTGAAAACAAACATTGCATAGTCAATATGTGTTTGTTTTCTAATGTTGTTGTTGACAAAGGGCCTACAGTATCTATTGCAATTTTAGAAAAAACCTCTGCCTGTGTATCGGTAATTATCCTAGGTTCTTTAGTTTTTATATAAACTAATTCTTGCTCCTGACCAATTTTGCATTTTCTCATAAAATTTTCAACATCAATTTTCATACCTTCCCAATAATAAAGTTCCCTGATTTTTCTATAAGTTTAAGTCATACCTCTGTGTCCTCCAAAAAGACTGTTGTGACATTCTATTAATTTTTGTTGTCGTAAGTCGGTTGTCAGATAAGTACATTCCCCGAGACACAAGGTAATTTTGATTTTTAGATGTTTGATTTCCTCAGAAATCGCTTTTAGCAGCATACCCCTTGGTAAGTCATCAGTAATTTCATCTTTTCTGGAGATTCTCAAAGTTATTACATTTTTTTCTTTAATTGCTTGGGCTAACCCCGCTAAACAAGTGTAAAGATCGTGAGGGCCTATAACTTCTCTTTCATTTCCTTTGATAACTTTACAAAATAATAATTTATTCTTGTGATTTATTGTTATAACATCGCCCATTCGTAGTTGTGCCTTACTTAATTTAGCTTTCGATACGTAATTGAAATCTAAAAGCAATTTATTGTTAATTGAAGAAAACGACAAATCAGCTGTAATAAACGATGCAATATTATCACGTAAATATGTTAGACATTCTCTTGTACTTGTTAATTTAAGATTATCAGATACAAGCGTACTAGAATAATTAAAGCTTATATTTTCTTTACAAGTAACTAAATTATCACGTTCGGAATTCCACAGCTGTTCTAGCATTTCCGACGCGGCAGT